>MDKF010938940.1:0-11439 GCA_026770625.1 Nicotiana glauca
TTTCAAGTCTAAATCTTTCGAACATACTTATTCTAAAATTCTTGAATGTAAGGTATGGAATAAGAAATAAACATTTAAAACTATTTCTAAATATTCTTGTTTTTTCATGAATTTTCAACATAAAAATGGCATATAAGAATAACACAAAAATCTGAAAATTTATGCACATATATGAAAATAATTCATCTACTTTAACAAAAATAATAATAATTCTAAGCTAATAGGAACTCACTCACTTCAATTAAGCACATATTCACTCTTTTAGCCAATTCATCAAACACCTTGTATGCATACTTTTGTGAGTTAACCACTTTGTTAAAGGGTTATATTAACTCACCTCAAAACTTCTTGAGCCAATACGTAGGCCCCAGTCCAATTGACACCAGTCAAACAATTGATTCTACAACAACCAGTGCATTTTAATCAGTTTTAAAGTATTACACCTAAATATGTAATTTATTGTTGATATAGAGGAAGAAGGGGATTGACTATTCAATTCTTACCTATTACTATTGTAGGGTAATTGACCATAGGGAATTTACATATCTGAGTTCAAGAATTAGTGATTTGTAAGAAACCCTAGATTTTTTTTTCGTTACCCGCGTGAGTTTTCTGGCTCTCTACTTCGTGGCTATTTTTGGTCTAAGGCTTTTGCCTTCTAATGCTAATTGTGAATAACAGAACATTGTTCTGTTTCCTTTAAGGCCGGAAGCCTTTTTGTTCCATCAGCCCTTTTATGGGCTTTAGGCCCATTTTTCCCCTTTTTTTAAACTTAATTAATAATTAATGATACCCACTTTTAAATAATTAAATAATATTAAAATTATTAATATTCCCCTAATTATATTTTCAATTATGTAAGTGTGTGTGTGTGTGTGTATTTTACTATAGGCAAGATAAAAATAATAGTAATAATAATAATAATAACAATAATTTAATTCTATAATTAGCGTTTCTCGAAACTTTTATAAATTGGAGGAGTGTTATAACAAGGTTAAGGTTTGGGTGAAGAAATCAGGCTATGGAATTCTGGGGCAACAAGATATGACAATTGAAAGTTGATTGGTTGGACAAATTGGGCCGGTTAAACCAAAATGCATGTCATGATCATTGGTGCCAGTTGTTCCACTCAGATAAGTCTCTTTTCTTTTTGCTTTTGGTAAGTCATCATGTTTTCTCAAGGTCATTGCATTTCATTTATTTTAGGGTCTGTTTCTCTAAGATGTTTTAATATCTGTCATGTTCAAAGAAAATAAGAAAGGACTTCAAAGCTCACTACCAACTTCCAAAATTGCAAAGCACAATGTGGCCAGAACATACCAAAGATAGCAAGATGTAAAGTGGGGGGGATAGGGAGTCACTGGAAGTTTCATTAGTGGAATGATGTGGTAATGTCACGGGAGTTGCAAAGGTTCAGATAAAAGGGGTTAGAGATGTGAAACAAAGGTCTGGGTATAAAACACTCGAGTCATCAGAGGTCATGAGGTTTGAAAGTCAGCCAGAAAGTCAAGTGGTTCAGGGCCAATTCGAAGAAGCAGGTCAAAGCACAACACGGCAGTGGAGGCATCCTCTGCAAGAATGCCATCAACTAACCACCATTTTAAACTGACAAGATTTTTCTTTGATTGAAACCGGGCATAAAATTTCATTTGTTTCGGAGGAACTCTCCGTAGAGGAAGAGCACCAAACAGGTTTGATCGTAAACCTCTCAGGACCCTCTTGGAAAATGTGGCTTAGTTAAATTTCAAAGCAATCATGAATAACGTAGTTTAACATAAGGAATCTAAGTTGGCTTCAAAGTTTTCATGTTCAATATAAGATTCAATTAGGAGTTTTCAGGATCCCCCCTGAATAATAGGACCAAGTTCTAAGATTTCCATTAGATAACAAGATGTAGCGTAAATTCTATTGTAGAGTAGTATAATTCAGTCATAAAAGTGTCATTTCTTTTTAGGATAGGACTTGATTTTGATTTTCAGGACCTTCCTGGACAATAGGATGTAGTTTAAGACCCTCTAAGATAACAAGACTTAGGTGAAGCAATACCTTTAGAAGATACAGTTTAGATCTATAGTCGTCATCTAATTAAGAGTTGTCAAGACCTCTCTGGATAATAGGACAACTTTCAAATTCTTAATAATAGTTGGTAGAATGATTCAGTTTAACACTCACATATTTGTCCAGCTACCAAACTGGGGAAGAAAATTTTCTTAATTTTGTCTATTTTTGTTGAAATAAGGAGCCCACCCGGAGAATAAGGGAATACATTTCAAGATTCAGCAATCAGGAGCCCACCTGGAGAACAAGGGAATACATTCAAGTCTCAGCAATCAGGAGCCCACCTGGAGAACAAGGAAATACATTTCAAGTTCAGCAATAAGGAGCCCACCTGGAGAACAAGGGAGTACAATTCAAGTTTTAGTTTTCAAGTTCTTATTGATATTTGGTAATATGATTAAGTTTAACACTCACATATTTGCCCAGCTACCAAACTGGGGCAGAAAATTTACTTTGTTTTGTCTATTTTTGTTGAAATCAGGAGCCCACCTGGAGAACAAGAGAATACATTTCAAGATTTAGCAATCAGGAGCCCACCTGGAGAACAAGGGAATACATTCAAGTCTTAGCAATCAGGAGCCCACCTGGAGAACAAGGGAATACATTTCAAGTCCCGCAATCAGGCGCCCGCCTGGAGAACAAGGGAGTACAACTCAAGTTTTAGCTTTTAATTTCTTATTGATATTTGGTAATATAATTCGGTTAACACTCTTATATGAACCCATCTACCAAACTGGGCCAGAAAATTTTCTTTGTTTTTGTCTGTTTTGTTGAAATCAGAAACCCATGTGGAGAACAAGGAAATACATTTCAAGTCAGCAGTCAGGAGCCCCCTTGAAGAGCAAGAAATACATTTCAAGTCAGCAGTCAAGAGCCCGCCAGGAGAGCAGGGAATACATTTCCAGTCAGCAGTCAGGAGCCCGCCTGGAGAGCAGGGAATACATTTCAAGTTTAGCAGTCAGGAGCCCGCCTGGAGAGCATGGGAATACATTTCAAGTTTAGCAGTAAAGAGCCCACCTGGAGAGCAGGGAACACATATCAAGTTTAGCAGTCAGGAGCTCGCCTAGAGAGCAGGGAATACATTTCAAGTTCAGCAATCAGGAGTCCGCCTGGAGAGCAGGGAATACATTTCAAGTTCAACAATCAGGAGCCATCCTGGAGAGCAGGGAATACATTTCAAGTCAGCAGTCAGAAGCCCGCCTGGAGAGCAGGGAATACATTTCAAGTTAGCAGTCAGCAGTCAGGAGCGCACATGGAGAGCATGGAATATATTTCAAGTCAGCAATCAGGAGCCCACCTGGAGAACAAGGGAATACAATTCAAGTTTAGTAATTAGGAGCCCACCCGGAGAATAAGGTACTATAGTTCAAGTTTCAGCTTTCAAGTTCTTACTGATATTTGGTAACATCATTCAGTTTACACTCACATATGTGCCCAGATACCAAATTGGGGCAGAAGTTTTCTTTGTTTTTGTCTATTTTGTTGAAATCAGGAGCCCACCTGGAGAATAAGGGAATATATTCAAATTTCAGCAACCAGGAGCCCACCTAGAGAACAAGAAAATACATTCAAGTCGAGCAATCAGGAGCCCACCTGGAGAACAAGGGAATACATTCAAGTTCAGCAATCAGGCGCCCAACTGGAGAACAAGGGAGTATCGTTCAAGTTTAAGCTTTCAAGTTCTTACTGATATTTGGTAACATGATTCAGTTTACACTCACATATGTGCCCAGATACCAAACTGGAGCAGAAGTTTTTCTTTGTTTTTGTCTATTTTGTTGAAATCAGGAGCCCACCTAGAGAACAAGGGAATACACTTCAAGTTTAGCAATCAGGAGCCCACATGGAGAACAAGGGAATACATTTCAAGTTCAGCAACCAGGAGCCCACCTGGAGAACAAGGGAATACATTTCAAGTTCAGCAATCAAGCGCCCACCTGGAGAGCAAGGGAATACAATTCAAGTTCAGCAATCAGGCGCCCACCTGGAGAGCAAGAAAATACAATTCGACTTCAGTAATCAGGCGCCACCTGGAGAAAGGGAAAGCATCTCAAATTACAATTCAAGTCAGCAACAAAAGAAGCTCATAGTAAAAATGCGAGTCAACAATCCGAGGTGATCAAAAGAAGTTAGTCACAATAAAGAAAAAAAGGAGAAGGGCAAGAAGTTAATCCAAATGCAGAAGTTGATGGAAGATGTGAGTTGCTTAAGCCATGATTGAAATAACAAGCATGGCATGGTATCCGGGTCTGATCCGGAAAGCTAAAGAAGGATAAACTAGCACCTGCAACTAGCAAGCGTCAAGGTTCAAATCCAAAGTCTGCATGAAGAACCATTCAAGATTCAAGACCAAGCTTCAGAAGACTTATAAATAGGAATCTTGTAACTCGTAGTCGACAGGTTTAGTTAGTCTTTTTCATTTATTTTGATTTTGATGTAATAACAGGACCACAGACCGGAACCTCGGCGAAACGGTACCTCGACCCGCTCTCCACCTCGGCATACTCGATCATCTCACTCACTTCTGAACTACACGTGGCCTGATTCCTTTATAGCCAAGGATAAGTAGGTAGCTCAGATACCAGGGCTCGGTCACATTCTCCTTTTCACTTAATTTCGGTCTCCTGAAATAAGGGTCGGGTCAAAAACCTGTCTAGTCGTTCTTTGTCTGAAAACTCTTCAAGTTTCCAATCAAAGAGGGGCAGCTGTAGACATATGATTTTTGACCCTCCCCAAGATTTTTTATATTTTAGCATGTAAATATTTAATTTAGACCTAATATAGCTATTTCAACTCATTTTGACTCTCTTACTTTATTTTATTACAAGAAAAATAAAAATTACAAAAAAATATTTTAGTTTATGTATTTTTCATAAAAAGTTTTTAAAAAAATACAAAAATAGTACCTTATTTTAATCTTTATATAATTTCAAAAATACAAAAATAGTTTCATGTTTAGTTTAATTAATTAGTGTTAATTTTTGCATTGTGTAGTATTTTTATCTTTTTTTTTTAAAAAAAGGAGTCAATTAAGATGCTGGATCATAATTTTAAGAATTTTATAGCCCAATTCTAGGCCCAATTCGGATTAGTCCATTAAGCCTAGGGACCTTTCTAAACTCTTCTCTGGAACAAAAACAAATAAAAAAGACCCTAAACACTTAACACAAAAAGATCTAGGGACTAATTGGCAAAATACACAAAAATACACCTAAACCTAGACTCTACCTATAAAGTAATGCCTACAATGAGCTAAACAGTGGGCTATCAGCGAAAAATGCAGAGATATACACAAAATATGCGCCAAAAAATCTGAAGGATCAGCGCCGCAATTCATCAAGAACGAGACCCCCATGTCGTCTTCTACAATGAAGCTCCTTCTCATTTGAAGAAAAAAAAAGAACCAAATAGCTTTTTCTTAAACTAAGGTAGCCGCTGCTCCTTGTTCCACCCTTTTGCCCAGAAATAGTCGGACACGCACATAAGACGGAACTAAATCTGACCAAAAACGTGTAGCTCCGGTGACCTTCCATCGAATCCGTCGAAACAGAGTTCGAACCCATCGGTAAACCCAACTCCAAACTCCCTGAAACTATACCAAATCAGTTCAAAATCACCACCCAAATCCAGTCGAGTTAAATCTGTTCAGGTTGCCGATTTCGGTCCGGGTTTCTTGTCTGTAGCTCGCTTAAGGATTTGCTGTTCTAGAGCTTTTATTTTCATTGTATCTGCTCCAGAATTTCAGCAGTTCGCTCTTTCATTTCTTAACTAGATATTTACCCGTATGTCTGCTACTAGCGTGCACAATGAAATTTGTTGGCGTTGGTTCTCTGTTTTAAATTCTTCATTATAAGATGGCTGATCACGTTATATGAATGCAGACATCTGCCTTGTCCTCTCTATTTGCTTAAGTTAGAATGTTAGTATTAGTGTTGGACTGTTAGAATATTTTAATAGTCAAGTTTTTAAAGTTTTGGATATTACTTCACATTGGGCCCATCATTACATACTGTGGTTGACACGTATAAATAGGTGTGCTTTGTGTCTCTTGCATCTTCTAGTCTGTGACAAATATCACAACAAATTGAAAAGCAAAGCACTATCAATACATCATATGCACAAATACATCATATGGATGGAACGTGCATTGATTTGCTAATGGATTTGTAGCTTTCAAATTGTAGTTGCTGACTTGTGTGTGGAAAATATTTATTAGCTATTAGAAAAATAAAAATGAACACCGTAGTTTGCTTTAGGCACGCAATTAAATCATTACAACTACGAGTATGGTTTCCGTGATGTAGTCATGACACTTGATTTCAAATTAGTTTAAATATGAATATTCTTAGTTCACTTAGTTGAATAGTTTTGAGGCGTGTCATTCATATTTTTGAATCATTTAATCTATGGCCCTTAAAGTTTAGTTCGATTTTTTCTTTAAAAATTAGAATTGAGGTGCGCCGCATCAAATAAAATCCCAAATACATGACCCTCACTTAATTATTTCTTTTAAAATCCTTAGAATTTGAGGCGTGCCATTTAGCAAATTTTCATGGCCCTCGCAAAGTTAACAACGCGTAGTTGCTTTAGGCTCGTTATTTTAATAATATTACTTTCCTAAATTCGGGTGTGCATTTCATGTGACCCAAATCCAAATCCTAAAACGTTGAATAAAATGTGTTTCGGATTGCGGGTGCATTTTATGTGACGCGATCCAAAGACATATTTTAGACGACGTTTAATCTTCTTTAAAAATGAATAAAAGCGGTTATAAGTTAAAATTGACACATAAGATCAAAATGTTCTAAAATCATATAATTAAGCCAAATATGACAGTTGAGCGACCGTGCTAGAACTACAGAACTCGGAATGCCTAACACCTTCTCCCGGGTTAACAGAATTCCTTACTCGAATTTCTGGTTTGCGGACTGTAATACAGAGTCAGCCTTTTCCTCGATTCGGGATATTGAACCGGTGACTTGGGACACCCTAAATCTCCCAAGTGGCGACTCTGAATCTTAATAAATAATCCCGTTTCGATTGTCACTTCAAGTTGAAAATAACTCCCTTTATTATAACCTTCCGGGGGTGTGGTGAAAAAGGAGGTGTGACACAAATAATACGTAGGACTGTCAAATAGGGAAGCAATTAAGGGCTCATATTTACCCTCACACATAAACAAATACGTAGCTGTCACGACCCAAACCCCGCTCCGGTCATGATGGCGCCTCTCGTGGATACAAGGCCAGCCAGACCATTTCAGAATACCACTTTAAAGCAGTTAATCAGTTATATAACAGTTAGAATACGAATTAATGACATTAATTAATATAGTTACAACCCAATACAGCCCGACCAGGGTGTCACAAGTCATGAGCATCGAGAAGTCTTAATACAACTACAGGGCCAACAATATACAGAATAACATTTAGAACCAAAGGAAGTGATCCGGTGCCGCGAACGCTGGCGATCACTCTGCTCAGCTACGATAACAATACCTTCAACCAGCTCAAAACCCGTTGTCGGTGAACAATACCTACATCTGCACGCGAGATGCAAGGAGTAAAGTGAGTACTCCAACTAGTGAGTAATAAAAATAAATAATAACTGAGCAGCAAGAAATTACGTAAAGCAACCAACATGCTATACAGAAGCCGGGTACAATTTCTGAAAAAATAGTGAAATCAGTGAAATCTTTAGAAATGTTTCGGCTCAGTTTAAATATCTTTTGGAAATGGTCTTTTCAATAATTACGAAAATAGTTTCAAAATAGTTAGTGCTGATTAGCACAGAAAATCCACCCCTCGAGCACAAATACCACAATACAACAGGAAAAAGGCAAAGAAGTATGCAAAATGTGCACGTAACAGTTTGCCCCTCGGGAAATATCTCAAACTGAACCAGCTCCTTGGGCTCACTCTCAACAACACTCTCAGCCCCTCGGTCTCTCTCTCTCTCAGAGATCACTCTCAGAACAGTATCACATAGTAACCGCTATGGCGTGCAGCCCGATCTACATATCGCTGCGGCGTGCAGCACGATCCATATGGGTACCCGCGCTCACTGTGGGGGTGCAGACTCTGGAGGGGCTTCTACAACCTAAGCGCTATATCACTGCGGCGTGCAGTCCGATCCAATGTATATATACTGTTGCAGCTTGCAGCCCGATCCATATAATATATTGTTGCGGCGTGCAGCCCCGATCCATATATAATCCTCACATCCAGGCCCTTGGCCTCACATCACTCAGCGTATCCTCACATCTGGCCCTCTGCCCCACTTAGTCAGAATATCATCACAAGCCCCTCGAGCACTAGTAAAACAGTAGTCCTCGGCCCAAATTATCATTTAAAACTCAATCTGAGTAAAAATGGCTGAGTTGTAAAGTAGTGGAGAACAGTATGACTGAGTTCAAGTAATAAGTTAAAACAGTGAGGAAAACAGTGAAAATAATCCCCGAAGGGTTCAAATAGTTAGCACGAAGCCCAAATACGGCAATCAGCCCAAGCAACAATGATAACAAATAAATTTCAGTCAAATACGCGATAAATTAATCAATTGGGACGGACCAAGTCACAATCCCCAGCGGTGCTATACCCCACGCCCAGTATCCGGCGTGCAAGTCACCTCAATATAGCACTACGATGTGCAATACGGGGTTTCAAACCCTCAGAAAATTATTTACAATCATTACTCACCTCGAACCAGTGAAATCTCTAGCTCTCGACGCCTTTGCCCCTAAAATCTTCCTCCACACGTGTCGAATCTAACAAAAATCAGAGCGAATAAATCACAATATGCTAAGGGAACAATACCCAATCAAAAACAAATCGAAAAATATCAAGAATCTCGAAATTAGCAAAACCCGAGCCCCGGGCCCACTTCTTGAAAATTTACAAAATTCACATCACCAGATTCCTCGTGTCGCCACGAGTCCATACATATCAAATTTACCAAAATCGGAGTCCATTTGGCCCTTCAAATTTCATTTTTAATTTACCAAATTTTCAAGTCCTAGCTTTACCCCCTTTTGATGAATTTCAACCAATTTCCATGTTAGATTTATCATAATCTCATGTGTTTAGCCAAGGAACTTACCTCCAATCACCCCCAATCGAAATCTCCCTTCAATTCCGTCCAAGAGCTCTCAAACTTGCTCAAAAATGGTGGAAATAACATAAGCCTCGCGGAACAAAAATGAATATAAAACCCTACTGGCATCAGTGGTTTCCGCTTCTGCGGTCCCCATCCCCGCTTCCGCGCAACCGCTTCTGCGGTTATTGTCCGCCTCTGTAGAGTTTCGTTAAAACACCCAAGGCCGCTTCTGTGATATGATTTCCTCTTCTGCGGAACTCACCTCCAGGACAAAATCGCTTCTGCGATCGCTTGTCCGCTTCTGCGGACTCGTTTAAGCAAAAAAGATTCCGCTTCTGCGGAACTACCCTACCAGGCCATAAGCCGCTTTTGCGACCCTCCTCACGCTTCTGCGGAACCGCTTCTACGGTCCATTTTCGCAAAAGCGAAAATACCAGGTACCAGCTGCAACCTGCAATTCCTCAACTCAAATTTCACCCCGATAGCCATCCGAAATCACCCCGACGCCCCCAGGATCTCAACCAAAAGCACAAACATGGTCCAATACCCAATTCAAACTTGTTCCTATCCTAAAAAACACATCTAACAACACAAAAATCCTCAATTCTCATCAATTTCAAGCCTAAGTTCTTCAAATTCTTCCGAAACTCGCATTCGATCAAAAACCTGACCAAATCACCTCTGAATCATCTGAAATTTTGCACACACATCCCAAATCACCTAACGAAGCTACTGCAACTCTCTGAATTCCATTCCGACCCTCGGGTCAAAACCTCACCTACCACCGGATTTTGCCAAAATACTAACTTCGCCAATTCAAGCCTAACTCTACACTGGACCTCCAAAATCAATTCCGATCGCACTCCTAAGTCACAAATCATCCCCCGAAGCTAACCGAATCACCGGAAATCACATCCGAGCCCTATGACTCATAAGTCAACGTTCGGTTGACTTTTCCAACTTAAGCCTTCCTTAAAGAGACTAAGTGTCTCATTTCTTATCAAAGCCAATCCAAATCAACTCTCACACACCACATACCGACAACGAAACATGAAGAGGCATAAAATGGGGGAAATGTAGCGGTAACTCATGAGACGATGGATCGGGTCGAGTCGTCACATCCTCCCCAACTTAAATAAATGCTCGTTCTCGAGCGTACCCAGAGTTGTCCTAGAAGCCAACCAATAGCTTAATAACCTTACCAAGCATATACCCAGGGGTGATCCCGCGTCACCCTATCTCATATAGGTCTGATAGCACAACATAGCTGAAATTACCCAATCCAGTCTAGCCCATAAATCATAGAACTACCTTTTCACCTCTGAAACCATCAATACGGTCAAAACCTCACACCTATACTTTGAATAGTACCGAACCAGTTGTAATAACCCATACTTGAAACCCCAGGTGTAATCATATAATATACCACATAATCCAAGCACTCGAAACGATAACTTCCATTCACATAGTTACCCACAACAACCAAATGCCGATAGAAAACCTCTATTTAGCTAAAGTCTCGTTCCAACACTTTCATATACTGCCAACAATAAATGAATCACACAGCAACCCGTAACCATTTCTCAGATCAACCATTCATGACGCCACTTCCCTTTTGACTAATATTACAACAGATTTTCGAGCCGAACCTCGATATTATCCTTCCAACAAACTAAAATCAAATCTGTTCGTATTCATTAATGACTCTAATGATCACCTCGAATCCAACACACCACTCTAGTGATATGACATCTCAACACAGGCCTAAGCCACAACTTGCATAATACACGCACCAATGAGGAACGGTCTGAACATACTCAAATCATGACAAATGACTCAAACGAAAGAGTTGTACCTCAAGCTCATCAGTACCATTACAACACAAGGCTGAGACCCCGTCTCACATCATAGAAATAGAATACCTGAATCTACCCCGAAGGGTCATACCTCCACGTAGCCTCGCTACGATGCGCGATCCTATCCAAACACTGTTACACATGAAACACCTCAAGTCACTATGCTCAAAATTGACAACCACGCACAATTTGATGTCCAAAACCCTAGTAATTCATTACACCCACGGTGGAATAGATAACATACAACACGCAACCCGATAGGTCATAACCAATACTCCATTTACCGAGCAACATCCAATTACTCTTCCCGCTTGATTTCACTATGAATCCCCAATAGAACCGCACCACATGTGAACACGTGATTTTTACCCCAAGTAAAGAATTCCAAAAGTAAAAATAAATAAAAGGGAATTAATTAGGAAAACATCAA
>MU742805.1:4228-15505 GCA_026770625.1 Nicotiana glauca
TCAAAAACACGAAATTGGCAAAACCCGAGCCCCGGGCCCACGTCTCGAAAAATTCCGAAATTTACATTCCCGGACTCCTCGTCTCGCCACGAGTCCGTACATACCAAGAACTCCCAATTCGGACCACAAATGGCCCTTCAAATCCTAAATTTAAAATATTTGCTCCAAGCCCTAATTTCTAGAAATTTTGCTATAAACTCATGAATTCCATGGATGATTCTTGAATAAAAACATGTATTTAACTCATAAAACTTACCTCCAATTAATTTCCAGTCTAAACCTTCTTACTTCCCGTCAAAATGCTCCCAAGATGCTCAAAAATGGAGGAAGAAATGAGTTGGGTCGCTGGGGAAATGTCCTTAAAACATTCCGTCCAGGCCTGACTTTTACTCTATGCGATCGCATCCCTGCTGTTGCGATCGCATAGCACAAATCTCCAAAGCTATGCGATTGCACCGCCTCTTACGCGATCGCATAGAACAAATTTGGCACCCTTCCAAAACCTTCTATGCGATCGCAACGCTCCCCATGCGATCGCATAGAGCAATTTCTCTGCAACACTTCAGCAGAAAATCTGCTATGCTTCAAAACCAAAAATGAGTCCGTTGAACACCCGAAATCACCCCGAGGCCCCCGGGACCCCAACCAAAAATACCAACCTATTCCAAAATATCATACAAACTTGTTCTAATCATCAAAACATGTCCATTAACACAGAAATCATCAAATCACGACAGATTCAAGCCTAAGTTAAACTAAAACTTCTGAATCTCACATTCGATCAAAAACCCGACCAAACGACGTTCGAATGACCTGAAAATTTGCGGACATATCCAAAATCACCTAGCTACTGCAACTCTCGGAATTCCAATCTGACTCCTGGATCGAAATATCACCTATCAACCGGAAATCGCCAAAATACTAACTTCGCCAAAATAGGCTAACTTCTTCACTGGACCTCCAAAATTACTTCCGATTGCGCTCCTAAGCCTTAAATCATCACCCGGAGCTAACCGAATCATCAGAATTCAATTTCGAGCCCTCTAACTACATAGTCAACTTCCAGTTGACTTTTCTAATACAAGCTTCCTTCGAAGAGGCTATGTGCCTTATTTTCAACCAAAACCAATTCAATTACACCCAATCAACTCTAACACTGATATAAAAACATGAAGCAATACAATAAGGAGGAAACGGGGCGGTAACTCACGTGACGACGGATCGGGTCGTCATATCGGGCTGGTTCGGGGAAATGAGTCGGGCTGGTTAGATGGGTATGAAGGGATGATCTTGACCGTTGATTATTATTTGGATGAATGGCTGAGATCTTTTGACGACGAAACGACGTAGTTTCATTGTCATACTATGTCGCTTCGCCTGTCTCTAAGACTGGGAGGTTTGAGCGGGGTAAGAGAGTTGTTTTGGGCAGGTAAGGGGTTATTTTGGTTTGGGCCTGGGGAATTTTGGCCCAGTCCGAATTTCTCTTCATTTTTTCATTTTGTTTTCTTTCCTTTTTATTTCCTAATTGTAAAATCAAAAATCCTAGATTAAATTATAAAACCAAATTAACTTATCAAAAATACTAATTAACTTCTAATAATAATTATCACACATAATTAAATATCAATTTAAAATAAAATCACACATTTTGATATTAAATGCTAAAAACGCAAAGTACTTTATTTTTTGTGATTTTTCGTTCTCGTAAAATAAATTATTATTTAATTAATTCAAAAAATATATAATTAAATCCTAAACATATTTTTTCTATTTTTCATTAGTTAAATAAATAAACATGCCCAAACAAATGCACACAATAAAAGAAAATACCCCAAAAATCCACAAAATAGCAAACAACACAAAAATTATTTTATTTTGAATTTTTGGGAGCAATTCATGTGAGGCAAAAATCACGTGCTCACAAGATGCAGATTATAAGGAAATGTTTATACTTCAATTGAAAGGTGAACGTAGTATCATTTTAACCACTAATTCACAAATCATAATTATTTCATGTATCATAATAATCCATCTCATTAAATGTGTAAACGTTGGAGACAAATACAAAGAATAGTCATCACATGGAGTAACAATAATTATCCATATGACCAAGTAAACTCTTAACTTGCTAAAAAGTAAGCTTCCATAATCTATTGAAGAAGCCAATTAAAAAGCTATGAAGAAACAGTTACTGGACATGCTTCTTCCCTTACAAATATACTTCAGACTTTTCTACGCCTCAAAAGTTAATTATTTTAATGTTCCAGTTTGATATATACCATAGCTTATAAAATCTAACGAAACATGGTTCTTAGTTATAAGGTTAACCAAAATACAAATATGATAACCACATGAGTTTAAGTTTGGATGAATTAAAAGCATACCATTGTCGACACATAATTTCATACAAAAACTCAATTATAATATATTTTATACAAAGAACTTCAATTTTAATATATATTATAAATAAAGCACACCATTCTCGACAAAAAATTATTACAGAAACTCAATTATAATATATTTTATAAATTCCAAACTTACAGGTCTTGTTGGAGCAGCTGCATACAAATCACCTAATTTGGTAGAATTGTAAACAATCCAGGCATATCTATAAAGGATGATAAGTGATTATTGCGAAAAAAGAGTAGCCTGTTAATCAAAACTTTAAGATATTCCACACACATAATTTTTTTATTTTCGTTTTCTTAATTTTGTGAGCTCATGTTGGGCAGCCTATACCTACTACCAGTTTCTTTTTTCAGGTTAGGAATTTGACAAACAACATCTAGTTTATCTTGGACTATTTGAGAGCTTCAACGCTAGTGAATTGTCTTCTCTTTTTTGCTTAACTCTAGATTGAGTTATCTTATCGGGTAAACCGATAACCGAACCGATTGTGATCGATAACTGATTAACCGATACCCGATAACCGATATCTTATCGGTTCGGTTATCGGTTTATCAAATTTATAAACCGATAACCGATATGCTAAACCGATAATATTCATAACCGAATCGAACCGATCGATGCCCACCCCTACTCGATCCGATCCACAATTAGTAACCAATTTATTTTTCTATTTTGGTTCAAAATAAGTATCCGCTTATATAATTAAGAAAAATTCAATTTATTTTTTCAAAATTACTCTTATGTATGTATCCCTAAATATTTTTTACTCCTCACATTAAATTATGCTGCAACATTTAATTAAGGGTAGTTTAGTCACACTAATTAATTTTATCTAGAAATTAGTATTTTCTTAATGGGTGTGTCCAAATCAAATTGGTCACTTATTGTGGATCAGAGAAAGTACATCCAATTGAGATTAATTACTCCCTCTGTTCCAATTATGTTAACCTATTTTCTTTTAGTTCTGTTCATAAAAGAATGACCTATTTTTAAATTTAGAAATAATTTAGATTAAATTCTCAATTCCATCCTCGATGAAAAACTTTTATAACCTCATACTTTGGACTTCTTTTTAATTTGTTTAGGTCACAAATTTTAAAGGTATTTATGTTTCTTAAACTTCGTATCCAATAAAAATAGATGATTAAAAGATTTGCCATTTGGAAGTACTTCGAGAAAAGGGACCCACGCTGAAAGTACCACCTGGCAAATCTAGTGTGGCAAAATGGAAACAAAGCTAAAGTCTATGGACCCACTCTTGGCCTCGTGTTTGCGAATATATAAATTAAATTAAATCTTCCTTTTAGCAGCAAAATCCATAAGTCCATTTTACGGGCTCACCGTCACCAATTTTCAGATCAATCCTTTTTTTGTTCGCCGTGAAAGTGCAGTCACACAAAGATTCTCTCCCCGAATTTCTCTCCTCAAAATCTCATTCTTCCCATTTTCACTCCAACTCTCTTCTTTCCCCCCTCAACTTTGAATTTCATACACTTCACTCCCTAAACTTCCTCTTTCACCTTCATTCTACGTTTATCGATGGCATTTTCGTAAAGAGAAATTGCAATGGCGGCGCCTTCTCACAGATTAACGGCGCCATTCGGTCTTAGGCTCAAAAGACTCGATGTTAGAATTGGAGTTGTAAAGTTGCAGCGGAAGAAGATTAGTCGTAGTTATGGTGTAAAAGTCCAGGCTTCTTCTTCTACTATGCCCTTCGCGTCTCCACAGTGAGTTTTTCCTTCAAACTTTACTCTTTTACTTAGAAAAGGTCCAAATTTGTCAGTGTACTATCCCAAATTGGTCAATTTTGCAATTTTTTCAACTTTTAGTCCATTGATACTGTTATCTTGTATTTACGTTTACCATTGACAGAGCTTTAAAGTGAAATGTGAACTTTACCCAAATTTTTCGATAAAAAGGTCTCAACTTTACCCTTAGGTTGAAGCTCAATACTAACTGCGGAGTGATTCTAGAGCAAAAGTTTAATGGAGGGTAAAGGTTTTCCATTTGGGACAGTGCAAACTAACCCTTATTTTGCTTTTAAAATGGTTGTAGATTGGTCATCAATTTGATTTGATTTTTGCTAACCTGGGAACGAGTAAAATAATTAATCCTAGTCTTACTAAGATAATAAGCTGGACAAGAGAGGGTTGCTATGATGGTAAGCAACCTCCACTTCCAACCAAGAGGTTGTGAGTTTGAGTCTTCCCCAAGAGCAAGGTGGGAAGTTCTCGGAGGGAAGGATGATGAGGGTCTATTTGGAAACAACCTATAACTCTCTATAGGGTTAAGGTTTACGTACACACTATCCTCCTCAGACCCCACTAAGTGGGACCTCACTAAGTGAGATTATACTGGGTTGTTGTTGTACTAAGATAATAAGCTGTTTTAACTTTGCCATGTTCGAGGAATTTTGAAGGAAAAAAAAGAAGATTTATTTGTTGAATTTTGTAAATAGTAATTTTCACTTAAATAAACTTTAAAAGAGATTAGTGAATGAAATAACCTAAAGTTTTGTTATTCTTTTCAGCTTGAGCTGGGTTGTTTGCACTTTCCAGTCATTTAAAGCCTATTAGTACATAGGCTCTTTTTTCTTTTATAGACAATGTAAAAGTATTTCATTAACAGTGCACTATGGCAATGCATGTAAAAGAAATTACAACCTTCCTCACACGAGGATGTAAAGAAGTCAGTCAATTAAATTGGTCAAGAACATAGTTTAGTTGAAATTCAGACTTTTTATTTTCTGTAATGTTGTCATCATGTCAGCTTGCGCCCATCTCGATTTGTACCCCAGACACCTACTGGCTCACTAGCATAGTTGCTGAGTTATTCTCTCAATAAGGCGTGGCCAGATGGTAAGATTTACCTGGTATCTTCTCCTAGGGATTCGACTGCTAGATCACTCCCATAGGAGCAAAACATTCTACTTGTTTATCATTGTTAATGATTTACAATCAATGTAGCATATGAGTTGTATTCATAGTTTTTTGTTTTTGATAAATATATAGTGCAAACTAAAAATCATGTTATCTAAACTATTCAACGAGATCAGGCTTGGTTAATTGTTAATAAATTAATGTCTAAGTCGAGCTCAGCTTAGGTTTGTAGCTTGACAATGCCTCTGCTCCCACACTTGGCTACAACTTTTTCAACCAAGCTTGAGTGGTAGAAAGCAACCTAAGTTGAGTCAAATATCAAATTTCTGTGGGGTCATTTAGTCTGCAAAATAGAATAAACTAAGGTTGTATTACATTCTAATAATTAAATATATGTAACAACAAATTTAATCAATTGTTTAGCCTCAAATTGACTCGTCTTGCTATGATTAATTGCAAACAGATGTTTGCTTGGTTTTTTTGTCTGTTCATACTTCATAATAGACTTTTACTCTGCAGATCGCGATTTGCTTCAAAGCAAGAACAATTCTTTCCACGCTGCACCCCAAGAAATTCAGGCCCTCAGTCCCACGACTCTCCACCAAAACGAGGTATTAGTGATTCCAACCTTCTTGGCTTTCATAAGATTCTTGGTTGTTTCCAAATTCGGTCGCCTGCTCTAATTATGCAAGGGTCTTAGTGGCACTTGATCATAATTTTCTAACTTCTGCTTCCTTCTCCAGACACCGGTATCGCGAACGAGAAAGATTGGGGCATCAATCTGCAGAACGAGAATGTCAATGAATCTGGGACTAATGAAGATGGCAGTACTTGGTATCGGAAGAGTGGAGAAGATATTGGTGACAATGGATACCGATGCCGATGGACAAGGATGGGTGGGCAGAGCCATGATGGTACCACAGAATGGAAAGAAATGGTACATATGTCCTTATAGTCATGTTGCTATAAGATTATGTTGAAGAACTATAGTCAGCCAACATGTTTCACGGAAATACTTTTCCAAGCACTTACATGTAGCACATTTTAAATTGACTGAGTGTTCAACTATGTAAGTTCTCGAGTCTATCATCAAAGATCCAATTAAAAAGAAAAAAAAATTGTCCCTCAATGACTGTTGACAAATTATTTTTTGCGGCAAAACTTGATATACGTACATATGAGAGACCAAAACGTTTGAACACTTGAACTTGGGAAGCTGATTCAATTAGAGTAACACTCCTAGTAATTAAGGCATCAACTTTACCTTGCTTGGCATCGAATCATGCCATTTTTTATGTTCATAGAATGTTGTTAATGTACTATGTAACTGTTGATAGTTTTATCCTAATAGCACTACGTTCCCTCTAAACTTCTGTTTAATCATCGGTCAAGAATAAAAAAATATTAACTCCAGCGATAAAGTTACTTAAGTAATTCAACTCATACTGATACCCTTACAATGAGGACTGAGGACTCTTAATTATATTGATGTCAGAAGAAACATAAGTCAAGGTTTTGCCAGTCAAGAACTACAGGAAGTTTTCACGTTTAGCATTTAGAGAACATTAACTTCCAGTACTGGTTAGGGTGAATTTCCTGGTACCTGTGAATAATTTTCTTAACATGGGAATCTGTGGATGGTTTTTCTATCTCAGAACATACTTCTGTCCTGTATTTGAAAGCAATGCATATCCTGGTTAGAGCCTGGGGATGCTTGCAGATTATTGAGCTTTTCTGTTAAGCTAAGGTTTACCCTCAGAGTTTAAGAACTAATGGGTACTTGGAGAAAAGCTAGTGATCCGCATCTAGGAATATTCTTTGCGGCTTTTCTAGTTCGTCCTATTTACAAGTTTATAAGCATATAGTATGATGCTAGATCACTGCTGATTGCAATAGTAATTTGTTGACATTATTTTATAACCTTATCTAGTATCATCCCAGGTGGATGCATTTAATTGGATTTCTTGATCTCCTTGACAGTGGTGGGAGAAAAGCGACTGGACTGGTTACAAAGAACTAGGTAATGCTAATTTTTTGTTGTATCAGTTTACTTCACTTGGCCAAGTTCTCTATGTCGTATCCTTTTAAGCATTGATTTGAGTATTATTTTGAAGTCAATCAATTTTCACTTTATTCTTCCGGGAAATCATGATTTATCCATTTTTCCTTTTTGTTTGATGATTGGCAGGTGCAGAGAAATCTGGAAAAAATGCTGAAGGAGATTCGTGGTTGGAAACATGGCAGGAAGTTCTTCACCAAGACGAGTGGAGGTTGTATATTTGTTATCTAACTTTCTGTGATCTTATAAGCTGCTGAATTCTCCTGGTTACATTGTGGTGTAATATAACTGGATTTTATGCTTTGACAAAGCCATTATAAATATATAACGCTGCATGTTTTTACTGCAGCAATCTAGCTAGGATAGAAAGGAGTGCACAAAAACAAGCAAAATCAGGCACAGAGAACGCCGGGTGGTATGAGAATTGGTAAGACTTGAGAAATGGAAGATTCATAATCATGCTGTTATGAACAATGAAACTACCTGCAATTATGTTGTTAGAGCACATTACTCTGATGCAGGTCGGAAAAATATGACGCAAAGGGTTGGACAGAGAAAGGGGCCCACAAGTACGGTAGACTAAATGAACAGTCATGGTGGGAGAAATGGGGAGAGCAATATGATGGAAGAGGATCTGTCCTTAAATGGTATCTTATTTTTCCCTTATAATTAAAAGGTCATCTGATTTTTCATTTGCCATTACTCGTTTTGGATTCCAGACTCCTCGATTGGTAAAAGTTGACTTTTCGTGTAAGTGCTAACAGCTTTGATCAGCTAACCATTTGCACATTTGGTTGAAAAATCCTAGTCCGTTTTTGCCTTGAACAACTTACATCCTATGTCACATGGATACTTTGTATGATGAATATGTCTTATGCTAATACATGTGTTAATGGGGAAAAAAAACTCAAGTTCCAGAAGTTGGTGGGGGGATGAAATGAAAATTGGTCATGCTGGTATCTCCTCAACTGAGGGGGCCCTCTCAAGTAGGATCTACATGCAATTGGAACTTTTGACTTGTGTTTGGGGGAAAAAACACCTGTATTTTTTCACTTCATTTTGTCATCAAACACTTTTTTCTTCCATTTTTTTCAATCTAATAGATTTACGATACTCTATTTAATGGGTCAAGTAAATATTTGTATTTTAGGTACTTTCAAGATAGCCTTCATTGGGTAATCTTTCATTTTTAAGAGGCCCATCTAAACACAAACTTCTAAAAAATTTAACTTTTTTAATTAACAACCATCCTGAATAGGAAGTTCAACTTATTTTATAACTTTGTTCGATAATATTTGAATGTGAAACCTGAGACATACACCTTCAGTAATATTACAATTAGGTTAATGATATGGCATTATAAGATGATAACGTGCACTTTGTTCGACAATATTTGAATGTGAAACCTGAGACATACCGAGAGGTTGTGAGTTCGAGTCTCCCCAAGAGCAAAGTGGGAAGTTCTTGGAGGGAAGGATGTCGGGGGTCTATTTGGAAACAACCTCTCTACCCCAGGGTAGGGGTAAGGTCTGCGTACACACTACCCTCTCCAGACCCCACTAAGTGGGATTATACTGGGTTGTTGTTGAAACCTGAGACATACACCTTCAGTAATAGTACAATTAGGTTAATGATATGGCATTATAAGATGATAACGTGCGTAACTGCTTACTTTATGAACTATTCACCTTGTGAAATGGTTGAGAACTTTCTTCAAGCTTGCTTCATGTTCCGAGGCACTGAAAAAAGGGGGTTTTGGTGCTTACGGAATTTTATTACTCCTTTTCTCAGGACGGACAAGTGGGCAGAAACTGAACTGGGAATGAAATGGGGAGATAAATGGGAGGAGAAATTTTTTGGTGGCATTGGTTCACGACAAGGGGAGACTTGGCATGCATCACCCAGCAGTGAAAGTAGGTCCTATCTTGTTTTTTCTTGGTTGTCAACTTGGATTGCACATTTTTTGTCTCATTAAAGTACTAGGGTGTTGCCATTTACCTTTAACTTATCGGAATGGACTATGGTGTTGAAACGAAAACCCAATGGCCAGAAGCTTTTGTTAAAATGAAACTTCAGCTACAAAATGTAATCCACCCACCTCATAAGAAAATAAAAAGAACGTGATAGTTATCTATTTCACAAGAATGTGCACTGCAGCTCAAATAGATGTAAGAAAAGATTGAAAAGTCTAATCAGAACAAGAAAATGATTGAAAAGCTAACCAGAATTACTTGTGGAGGTAAGGGTATGTATATATTGGCAATATAGGAACATACAGCAGCTTGTAATTGTCGTATACTCATTTTCCTTTAAACATGCTAACATTTTATGAAATGGTCTTGCACAACTTAATTTCCTACAATAAGTGATTGTTCAAGCTAGAGGGGAATCCATCCAAAATGTATCAGTTTCTACGTCTGTAAGTTCTGATGTCAAGGATTTCCTGAATTTGTAATTTTAAAAATGCTAACTATATTCAGATTTAGGGGCAAATTAATTGTCATTTCTTGAACAATTAATGTGACACTTAACCTAATACTTTTTCCTTCTAATTATCCAGTGTGGTCAAGGACATGGGGAGAGGAGCACTTTGGAAATGGGTATTTCACGACTATAAATCTAATATTTCGTTATATTCTATGATATCTTGCAAGTTGCATGTTCACTTCCTCGATATGTTTTCCTCCTTTAAAACCAAATGATATAATATAAAAATGACTCAAGTTATGCCTCTCTTTTTTTAATGAATTAGCAAAGTGCACAAATTTGGCAAGAGCACAACAGGTGAAAGCTGGGACATGGTTGTAGAGGAAGAAACGTTTTATGAGTAAGTGAGACTCACTCATATGCAGTAAAACTTCCCTTATGAGCGAATATTTTGAATTATGAAGCTATGTTTGCCTGTTTTCCTCAATGTCACGAGATACATCAAAGTAAAACGACTTACTTGTTATTTAAGGGATGAACCTCACTATGGGTGGGCAGACGTGGTAGGTGATTCAAGCCAGTTGTTCTCTATACAACCTCAAGAACAACCTCGTGGTGTGCATCCAAATATTGATTTTGGGTCGTCTGTGCCTGTAGATGATGAGTCTCCTCCAACTAGGTGACTTCTTCCCATCTTCCGAAGTTTTGGTGGACAGGGATATCCGATCCTTGTACTGGTGTGAGACAGAGCGTAGTAGTGCTATAGTCGGGATTCGCGAAGTTGGCCTGGACAACACTATTATCAAAAAACGATGAGTCACCTCCAACTTTATCACAATGACAAGGCATCATCTCATTGGCCGAGCTTGATTCTTAAAATAGCTAGTTTACAATTGTCAGAAATTTATTTGTAATTTTTTGCTACAGTCCATTTATTTCATTCTTTCAACATTGTGGTTTTTGCTTTTCTTTTGTACTAGTATACGTACCCGCACGATGCGCGGATCGATTAAAAGAAAAAAGCAAACGCTGCAACTAATGCTGCAAGAGTAGTACTTGTTTGCAAGAAATACTCTGCAAATTGTAAAAGCAAAAAACGTGGTTAAATGACAAATAATATAAGACTGCAATTTGCAATCCACTCTAGAACATAAGATTTACATCACCTTCATTTATTTGAAATACTAAAACATGAAGCAAATGAACTTCTTTAATGGGATTCAACGCTCACTGCTACAACCGTAATATTTTAAATTAGAAATGTATAATTACAACCTTCATGATAAAATTCGTATCTTAATAAGCAATTCTTCTTGCGGGAGAAAAAGGAAAATCAAAAGAAAAAAGTAAACATAAACTATGAGGAGGAAGTTGTATTCTTAATCTTACATTCTATTTCAACTATCATTCGCTAACATTTATTTATTTTCTCTCCTAGAAGATCAAGCACACCTTCCTTCATTGGTGCGGTGGGGAAGGGTGGGAATGAAAACATCATGGACA
>MU742814.1:3777-17196 GCA_026770625.1 Nicotiana glauca
AGAGTCATTCTTTTCCTCGATTCGGGATTCAACCGGTGACTTGGGACACCATAAATCTCCCAAGTGGCGACTCTGAATTAAATAAATAAATCCCGTTTCGATTGTCCTTTAATTGAAAAAAACTCCCTTCCACCACGCCCCTCGCGGGATGCGGTAGCGCCGAAAGGAGGTGTGACATTCATCATAAAATTTCAGGATCTTTACTAAAAAATTAAATAAATTTTTATTGCTTTGTTTTTCGTGAGAGTTCTCTCCCATGAATTTGGTCTTCTCTTCTATGTGAATGTCATATGTATTTCATGCATATGATATTGATACACGTAATATACTAAAAAAATACATACAACATACAAGTATGTCATGTGTATATCTTTTGTATGCCACTATATATATAGTGATCTATGTACATGGGTAAAATTGGGGAAGAGTTTTCCCCGATTTTCCAATTAGGAAGCATGGCTCAACGTGATCACAATTGAGGCTCTAGAACTTCTCATATCGAAATTTGGGGCAGTGAACGACGCCTCTGAGATCGAGCATGGTGGGGGTAATGGACCCATATCGAGTATAGCTTTGGGACCTCAGTAAACACGAAGAACGATTATGCATGGCAAGTAGGGGACTGTAGTGCTCGGCCTCAACCGGATATCACAGCGCGAATCGCGCCCAATATCAACCGTGGATTGAGATTTGTCGAAAAAAGATGATTTTTACCTTATTTAGACTTGTATTAGGATTGAAATTCCCTTACTATATAAAAGGAAAAGTTTTCTTTATTCGGAGAAAAGGTTACACATAAATCAAAGCAATAAAAGTTTACTTTTATCTTCTAGCTATTGTTCAAAGCATTGATCATTTGTTCAATTCTTCGCCCGCGAACGACCGAGCTTGATTATTTATATTGAGTAACACCACATATCATTTAAACCACGTACAAATTTAATTGTTACTCATTTTCAGGGTAAACAGTTTGGTGACCAGTATGGGGATAAGGATAATAATGCTAATTTTATACGAATATCCATAACACACCCTATTCAATGCCTATTCTTTGAAATTTTAATTCTAGATTAGCCTAAGTATGCCAAACTCTCAGTCTACTCACTTGAATGTTGACACTGAATCAGGCCATCATGGCAAAAATAATAATGTGGTTCCTAGTAATGGCGTGCATCCTGTCGATCCCAATGGTGTCCCAGTTGCCGACTTGGACGATGTTAACTCGCAGGTGGCCATCAACATAAATTTTCCAACTGATCCCAAAAACAGTGTTCACGGGGACCTCGGCTACCGGCTCGAGAAGCACCCAAGGTAAAGGTGATGGGAGCCTATGTCTTATTTTTAAAATGTTGCAGTGCCAACAAGTGGCAATAGCACAACAACAAAACGAAGCCACTTCCCTTACATGGCCGTGCCCGAATATTCCCACAAAAATTCTTGGAGAGATGAGCAAGTTGCCGTGGAACCTGATGAAGCCAGGCCCGGAGAACATTCGAGGTGATGAAGATGCTCGAGGCACTAAAGAAACGAGTGGATTTGGGTGAGAAAAAGATTGAGGCCAACAACAAGAAGGTAGAAACATACAATACCAGGGTCGATCAGATCACGGGAGGACCTCCGATATTAAAAGGACCAGATTTTAAAAAGTTTATTTAGCCTTTCCCTTCGAGCGCGGCACCAAATCCAAATCCAAATCCAAAAAACTTTCAAATTCCCAGCATTCCCAAGAAGAATGGGACCACAGATCCATATGTGCATGTGACCTCTTATATGTGCGCGATCGAATGGAACGACTTGGAAGATGACAAAATCATGTCTGTGTTGATAAAAAAGTTTGGGGAAACTTTGTCCAAGGGGGAAATCATGTGGTATCACAACTTGCCTCCTAATTCTATTGAATTGTTTGCTATGCTCTCGGAGATGATTTTGTAAAGTCTCATGCCAGAGCCATCAAGGTCGAGACCAGAAAAACAAATCTTTTCAAGGTCAAACAAAGGGATAACGAGATGATGAGGGAGTTTGTGTCGAGATTCTAGATGGAACGAATGGATCTGGCGTCGGTTGTGGATGATTTGGCCGTTCAGGCATTCAACCAAGGGATCAACCCCCAAAATTCTGTGGCCTCTCAATAGCTAAAATAAAATTTGATGGAGCACCTAGTGGATGACCTGGGCCAATATCCACAACAGATACCAGTCTAAGATCAGGGTCGAATATGACCAACTCGGGGCCCTTTCCGGGTCTATTAACCCCATCAGAAATGATGAAAGATGCAAGAGAGCCACTGATCAGAGTTAAGACCAGTCCGAGATAGATATCAACCATACAACGGTGACCAAAAGGGAAATGGATCCTAATATAACCCGATAAGTAATAAGAAGATAAGTGATTGCGGGGTTTGATGAGCAAGAGTGGGTTTGACAGGTCACTTGGGAGCAGAAAAGCACCAATGTTATTAGATTATAATTTCAACGTGGACGCCATAAGCATAATGTCATCCATATGGTGCATCAAAGATACCAAATGGTCCTGACTATTGCAATCCGAGCCTGCCTAGAGAGACCCTAATTTGATGTGTAAGTACCACCGTACGCATGATCATCGGACTGAAGATCAACGACAGTTAAGAGAAGAAGTTGCTCGATTGTTCAACAATGGGCACCTTTTAGAATTATTAATCAAGAGAGCAAAGAACCACTTCAGAAATAGGGGCGCCTACAAATAGGTCGAGAAAGAGCAGCCTCAGCACGTAATCAACATGATCATTAGGGGAGTCGACATCCCGCAAGGGCCGATGGTGGAATGCACTGAGGTGTCTATTATGATAGAAAAATGCACCCAGGATTACATCCCGAAAGGAAATATCTTGCTCAACGATGAAGACGTCGAGGGAATCGTACAACCTCATAACGATGCACTTCTAACATCTGTACTCATCAATAAATTTCGGGTTAAGTGTGTGTTAATTGATCTAGGTAGCTTGGCTAACATCAGCATATCGAGGGTCGTAGAGTAACTAGGGTTACATGATAAGCTCTTACCGGTGGTCCGTGTATTGAATGTGTTCAACATGGAATGTGAGACCACGAAAGAAGAGATAACTTTATCGATAAAAACATCTAGGACAACCTAAGAAACAAAGTTCTATGTGATCGAAGGGGATATGTGGTACAATGCCTTGTTCAAAAGACCATTGGTCCACAACATGAGGGTGGTACCTTCGACCTTGCACCACGCACTAAAATTTCCCACGCCAGGGGAGTGAAAACAGTCTACAGAGAACAGCCGACCACAAGGAAAATGTTTGCTGTCGATGAAGTGATCCCAATGCCCTCGGTCTTAGCATCAAGAAACGCGGGACCGACCAAAAAAGAAGAAATTAAATAGCAATCAATGATACCAGCCTTATCCAAAACCGAAGAAACATGAAGAACAAGGAGAAGACGATGAGGACAATTATAGTTTCTTGAGATCATTCATAAAACCCAATGACATCAACGCCACTAAATGAGTGATCGAGGAGTTGGAGCAAGTTATATTGATTGAGCCCCTACCTGATCGAAAGGTATACCTGGGCACGAGGTTAACCATTGAGCTGAGAAAATAACTTATTGATTTTCTTAAATTTAATGCCGATTAAGTTGCTTGGTCCTATCTAGACAAGGCATGGATCCCATCGAAGGTAACCACTCATAAGTTAGGTCTGGATCCAAATTTCTATCCGGTCAGGCATAAGAGAAGACCACGGTCCAAGACCAAACACGTGCTCATCAAGGATGAGGTATCCAAACTTTTAAAAATAGGTTCCATCCAGGAATTTTAATACCCGGATTGGTTAGCTAACATAGTGGTAGTACCTATAAAAGGAAAGAAATTGAGGATGTCTGTAGATTATAAGGATCTAAACAAGGCATGTCCAAAAGATTCTTTCCCTTTTCCTAAAATTGATCAAAAATTTATGCAGCAATGACCGGATGCGAGATACTCAATTTTCTCGATGCCTACTCCGGGTACAACTAAATTTGATGGACCAGGATGATCAAGAAAAGACATAGATCCCATCGAAGGTAACCAGTCATCAAGAACCTGCTGCTATAACATAATGTCGTTCGGATTAAAGAACGTGGATGCCACATACAATTGCCTTGTAAACTGGATGTTTGAAGAACAAATGGGAAAATCATTGGAATTTTATATTGAGGATATGTTTGTCAAGTCCCTACAAGCAGAGGGCTATTTGAAACATTTGTAGGAAACCTTTGGCATATTAAGGAAATACAACATGAACCAAAATCAGAGAAGTGTGCATTTGGGGTCGATTCTGGCAAGTTTCTCAGGTTTATGGTATCTAATCGGGGAATAGAGATCAAACCCGACAAAGTAAAGGCCATAGAGGACATCACCGTAGTCGACAACATCAAGGCAGTTCGAAGACTAACCATGCAGATAACCGTGGGCCCGTTCCTCTCAAGATATTCATATAAGAACCATCTGTTCTTCTCACTATTGAAAAAGGAGAACAATTTTTCTTGGACTACGAAATGGAAACAAGCTTTGGAAGAACACAATCAACACCTCTCAAGCCCTTTTTGCTGCACACTACGAAAGCAAATGAACAATTGTACCTCTGTTTGGTAGTTTTCAAGGTGGCGGTAAGTGGTGTCCTAGTTCTGGAGGAAGAAGGTAGACAATTTCCTATTATTATGTTAGTAGAATCCTAGGCGATACTGAAACAAGGTATCCTCACCTAGAAAATTTAGAGCTTTCCTTGCTAAGCGCTTCCATGAAATTAAAATCGTACTTTCGCTGCCACCCCATATGTGTCGTGACCTCTTACTCGCTTAGGAATGTCATGCATAAGTCAAAGATTCTGGCAGTCTTTGTGGCCGACTTTATGCCGGCCTTGATACCGAAGGTTAAAAAGGAACTTTTGCTCACTCCAGTAGTTACGTCGGCTATCTAGACCCTATTCACAGATGATGTTTCTAATGCAAAAGGGTCCATGCTCGGTATCATGTTAATATAACCTGGGGGTAGCATAATTAGACAATCCATAGAACTGTAAAATTGACTAACAATGCCGAGTATGAAGCTATGATTGCAGCTTAGAACTAGCTAAGAGCCTCACGACCGAAGTCATTGAAGCCAAATATGACACCTTTCTCGTCGTAAATCAAGTCAACAGAACGTTCAAAGTAAAAGTGGAACAGATGGGTAGATACTTGGACAAATTGCAGGTAACCCTACACCAATTCAAGGAATGGACTCTGCAGCACGTACCTCGAGATCCAAATAGTGAGATTGATGCACTGGTAAACTTGGGGTCATATGTCGACTATGATGAATTCAACTCGGGGGCAATGGTGCAACTGATGAATTTGGTGGTAGAAGAAGGTCACACCGAAGTAAACTCGATAAATTTGACTTGGGACTGGAGAAAAAAAATACATAGACTACCTAAAGATAGGAAAATTGCCATCGGATCCTATGGAATTGATAGTTTACACACCAAAGCTTCCATGTTTAGCTTAGTTGAAGGGAAATTGTGCAGAATTTCCTTCTTTAGCCCAGTAGCTAGATACTTAGGATCGAGAGAGACCAAATACACCACGAGAGAAGTCCATGAGGGAACTTGTGGGAACCATTCGGGGGAAGAATCACTGGTTCGGTATCTATTCAGAGCCTGCTGCTACTAGAATGAAATGGAGAAGAAAGTGAAAGACTTCATACAAAAATGTAATAAGTGATAAAGACCCGCGCGGATGATTTATTAACCAGGAGAGATGCTTCACCTGGTCTCGTCGCCATGGCCATTTATGAAGCGGGAAGGAAATGGATATCATCGGTCCCTTACCATGGGCGCTCGGTAAGGCCCAATACATACTACTCATGACTGAATATTTTTCAAAATAGGTCAAGGATAAGGAGTTTGAGAAGGTTGGGGAGATAGAAGTCATCGACTTCTTTTGGGATCACAAAATATGTTGGTTTGGGATACTGACCGAGATCATTTGCAACGATTGAAAATAATTTGTCGGTAGCAAGGTAAGTAATTTTACTGAAGAACACAAGATCAAGAAGATATTATCAATGCCTTACCAACCTAGTGGGAACGAGCAAGCAGAATCGACAAAAAAACTCCAAAACCTAAAAAGGAGATTTGTCGATTCAAACAGAAAGTAGAAGGATATCTTGCCCGAAGTCTTGTAGGCATACTATACGACTTCCAAGTCAAGTACCGGAGTGACCCTATTCTCTCTAGTCTACAGATCGGAGGCCTTAATACCAGTCGAGGTAGGAAAACTGAGCCTCAGGTTCTAGTATGCTACAAAAATGTCAAATGGCAAAGCCATGACCACGAACCTTGAATTACTGGCAGCACCGCCTGAAGCAACGAGTAGGGAGGTACTACAACCGAAGCCTTCGATATTTTCATTTCGGGGACTTGGTGCTGATAAAAGTAATTGATACACTCAAATTACACTTTAATTAAATAGTGTAAGGCGGTCAGTGTCAAATATAATAACCCAACAAGGTTGGGGTCAAATACACAGGGAATAGGTGTGAAAAGGTTACTCGAGTAATGTGTTACTTGAGTTATGTCATAATTCTATTCGGTTAATTATAACAAAAGTATGATATGATTGTGATTTGAAGAGATAACTAATTGCAATGTTGAGAATGTAATTAATTTTATTTAGGAAACCAAGATTGTGTCCCCTTAAATGAAATATAATGCGATCGGTGTTAATATGATATATTTTTAATGGAAGGTTCTTTAGATATGCAAATGATTTCTAAATGACTACCCAATATTTTCCAATAGTTAGGTAGTATTTTCTCTTTATAATTTTTCCAAATATAAAAGAGTTGAAATTAAGAATAATCAATGCATACCAAACAAAACCTACTTATTCCTAAGCGATTCTACTAAATAAGGTTTAAAGCCTTGAGTCTTTGATATTTACTTCTACCAAATTCTAACTCACTTTCCCAAGCAAAGGAAGAATTTTATAGCACTTGTTAATGTTCGCATCCACCAATAATAAATGAAGAATGAGAAATAAATATATATCAACCAACCATTATACATATATTCAATGTTAAATACCCATTAACATAACACACGTTTAGGGTCCATAACGTTAGTATTTAAAGTTAGCTACTCATGCTAAAATACAAAAAGATGAGGATATTGAATATAATAAAGCTTACAAAGTGCAAGATTCTTCACCCAAAAGCTTCCAAAAGAGAGGAATATTAAAGATTTGGAATGTAACTCAAAAACAAGACAAGCTGCCCCCACAAAACACAAATAAATCTATTTATAGTGGGTCAAAACTCGGGACCAAAATCGAACAAAAATACCCTTCTAGGTCAATTATGCGACCGCATATCTGGTCCACATTTTCTTCATGTCCATCGCATCTTCAAACCCTATTTTCCAGACATTTGCCGCATTCAAGTTCTGCGGTCTGCATTGTGGAAATGCGAGCACATTTTTCATCACATTTCCCACCTTATGTAGCTTTCACAATGAGTTTGAGATCCATTATTCGGCCCGCAAACCTTTTATGCGGTCGCATAATGGACCGCATTTATTGCACAGGACTTTGGTCAACAGACTGTTGGGGTTTATGATTCCTTTGAACATTATGCGGTCCACATGTTTGATTTGCGATCTGCATTGTCATATCCACGATCACATTTTGCTCTTTTCTTGTCCTTTTGTGGATTTTTGATTTCATTTCCATGCTCTTAGGTCCTTAAACCTCATACACTGCAAAAACATTAAAATTACATAAGTATACAAGATAATTGCATTTAAAACAAGCTAAAATCTAAGTAATTAGTATTAAATGTGCCGAAATCCTCCGGCACATCAACACCCCCAACATAAACTCTTGCGTGTCCTCAAGGAACTAAAACGACACTATCCTATTCTAGACTCCATCTAAACGATATGAAACAATAGTGACTGTGGACGATGTTAGTTGCCAGTACTACAAGCATGCACTTTCGTTTGTTCACCCTTCCTGAACCATCAATATTTACAAAGAAACTAAGCAACTTGTGAAACATTGAGCCTCGACCAATTTGACAAAATGTTACGCTCAACTGAGTGCACTTGCATTTGACTTAAAAACTCAAATTCTATCCAATTGCACAATTCATATTCCCTCACTAGAAAGAAAGTCCCAAACTCCCAAAATTTACAATGACAACAAAAAGGGACGAATTCACAAATACGCTCACTCTCAAAAAATGAGTTTCAAGTGTTCCAACATACCACACCATAGGCTTGCCCTTATTTTAATTTATCGTTTTATTCTAAGAACGTTCGGTTGGAGATCCCATAAGGACTTTTTAAACTTGTAATGTAGGTTTAGGAAAGGGTCGGATAAGCATTTGGGTTCAAGTGACTACACCCTCCTTGAACACTACTCACATTTTTCTTTCTTGTTGCTCTTTGCTTCTTTTCAAAACACATTGCTATCATTAGCTTCTACTTTCCAACATTGAGCCACCTTTAGTACCTCTTTAATTGTCTTCAAGACTCTATATTTATGTATACATACAACTCTTTTCCTTCTTTTCTCTTGAAAAATTTGTTTTATTATTATTATTTTGCTTTTGGAGCTTGAGTAGTTTCACACCTTGAGGTACACTTTCCTACACTCATTGTATAACCTTACCAATTTTCGTCTCGACACCCCACCCCTAACTTACGCTTCTAGACTCATTCTCAATGTTCAAGAAGGGACGAGTTCAAAAGAGGGAATTATTTTACAAAAGGGAAAAGGTTTTTAATGAGACAGTGAAAGAAAAAGGTTAAAGGCTCAAGTGGGGTGACTAGTGATGTTATCTGTACAATGGGTAGCTTGAAAGGCTAACTAGTTTTCCAAAATCACAAAGACTGCCTAAGGTCATTTCTCCAACCAAATATAATTATTATAAGCATCGAAAAACCAATCGGGCACGTTCTAGATGATAGAAGTAGACACAAGAATTATTTATACAAAGACTCACACCCATGGCACACAAACTGTTTGGCTCAACATAATTTTTAGCCCTCGAGTCAGTACTTGGCAACTCAAAGCTTTCATCATATTACATGTATAACTCTCGGTAGACATAGAGTCAAAGAGCGAGCCTCAAGTTCACACATTTGATCTCTTTTTTTCCCTTTGTTTTTATGAAAGGGTATAGGCTATTTACAGGAACACATGCTTGAAACCAAACCGGTCAAAATATTTCATTCTACTGCCCTGGTTCAACTATTATACCCTTGGAAAAGAACCCGACCTAGTAAAACCAAGGGGTTTTATTGCTAATTACTAAAGATGAACATTCAACTATCTACTTGTTTTTGTTTTCTTTTTTATATATATAAAGATAACCTATGTATTGAAACCACAAAACACAAATATATATAGAAGTTTGCTTGTATAGCCTAAAAACATGTACAACAATTTAATTCACCCAAAACATTTATACAAGGCTATCCCATCCCCAACTAAAAGGCATGCATTGTCCCCAATGCATAAGAATGTAAAATAGAGTTTAGGGGCTCCCTGAGGCGCACTATGGGAGTCAGAAGCCGACTGACTGATGGTGTGGTCACCCTCTGATGATGAAGCTGGGATCGATGAGATCTCGGCCTGAGGAGTGACTTCCACTGATGGAGGAGGGATCTCCGGTTGACCCGACACTAAAGCTGGAACCTGTGAGCTGCTAGCCTCACCCCCTGATGGATGAGTGGTCGATGGATCTGCTGGGGCAACCATGTCTGCTAATGAATGTGCTATTGCCTTTTGAATTACTGCTTGTTCCTCATCCTCAACTGTAGGAACAACAGTCTGCTTACCCTTCTCATGAAGGCCTTCATCCTCCTCGGACCATGAATCCTTATCAGTAGCTCCCTTATTTTCCTCCCACCTGCGGACTCTGTAGAGTGTCCGGAATCCTCCTCAGAAGGAATGTCAATACGTGCAAGGGAAGATGGAGGCTTGGAAGCCCCGACATTCTAAGGTGCAGGGTTTGTCATCAATGTGGAGAAGTCAAGATCCAATCCAACCACTAGTTTTGTCTTCTCCCTGCTCACCTTCCTTTGGCATGAAGGATGATAGATCAAACTCCAGAGTTTGCATTTTGTGGAGCTCATTTTTCATCGTAGAAACATCATCACGGAGCTTGGGCATGTCATCAATCTCACCCCGCTCTATCTTCTCAACACGCACCTCAAGCTGTTTCAGGCGATCCCCACAAGATGTTTGTTCCCGTTGGAGGGTCATCACTGAGGACTGGATAGGAGTCACGACCTGCTTGATGAGGGTGGGGAAGTTCTTCAGAAGCTTATCTACATTAGCATTGGCATGTTGAGCTAAAAGACCAAGCCGCGAGATATCTCGTAGTGTAGCAAAAGCCTGAGAAATGGTAGCCTGAGAGGTGGGCTATGGAGTGGAAGGGGATGCAATAGTAGCCTGAGGAGACACGAAAGTCTGGAAATCTGAGGGTTCTACATCAACATGAATCTGCATCTGATGCTCTGAGGGAGCAACATCTACTGCATCATTGATATGCGTGATATAAATATCTAGTAGCACTTTCCCTATCTTTTCAGTGTGTGACATTGTAGGGACTTCCACAGCCTTGTAGAGGGTTGTGATCAAGCACGAGAATGGAAGCGACGTAGCTAACTAGTTTGACCGGATTCCTATCTCTCAAAAGATAACAGTACCCACATAAATTTTGATTCCCATCATTATGCATGCAATGAGAAGAGCTTTCTCAATGCCTATGTCAGTCTCAGTTTTGGACGGTATCAATCGAGAGGTGACAAGCTAAGCCAGAATCTGCCCTCTCATGTGAGATCTTCCTTGAATATTTTGTGCAGAGGATTAATCCAAGAAGGGGTTCCCTTGGCTATCATTGACACTATTCAACTGCACTCATTATCCCGATTTTCCCATTTCGCATCATACTCAGCTACCACCGGTATCCAGTTGGGGAAGTAGAACTCATTTATGGTATCATTGCTACAGAACACTTTCTTCCCATGAACCAAGACAATATCACAGAAAACTTTGTTGTGCTTGTGGTGAGCAGTCCTAGAGGCTCTATAGGATGCATAAAATTCACGGACTTTTGTTTCATTGTTATCAACCAGCAACTCAATAAAGCACTCCCATTTTCTAGCTTTTATATTCTCCAGTATATGAGGGTACTACTCCTGTAGCTCGTCCAGACATAGTTGCTTTTCGGGCAGGATTTTGTGTTTTGTTAGCCCTTCTCTATATAACTCCTTAGACCCTTCGACCCCAAACCGGAGTTAGAAGTCCTCTCCTCTTTTTCTTCATGCCTCATATTGTAGGTCAACTGTGGGTAAGTCTCCTCCTTATTAGACTGGGAGGGACGTGCAGTAGTAGGGTCTGATCGTGAATGTTTTGCTTATTGTGTTTGACGACTGATGGAGGCTATCTTTTGTGCAGAGGCTGTATGTTTCTTGGGAGCCATATCTGCATAGAATTTAAACGTGAGCAACATAGTGGGCAATAATATAAAAAATACAAAAATAAAATAAAATTTTAAGTATATGACAGGTTATGCGGTCGCATAAACACTATGTGGACCGCAAACTTGTCACAAACTCTCTACCTGTTGAAATGATATAGGTATGTGATAAGTTCTACGATCGAATATCCATTATGCGGTTCAAATATCCATCTCATGCTTAAATTCTTGGAAAACGTACTCACACTATGTGATTGCAAAGTCCACCGCAAAGATGGATTTGCGATTGCAGAATGGCCACAAACAATATGCTACAAAAGCATTGAAACTGTTTTAGTATGCGTTGACTTTGCCGTCCGCATATCAATTATGCGATCGCAAAGTCGTCACATTTTGTCATCTTTTTCAAGCCACCTAGGGTTCTTTTTACAAAAACAATACAGACTGCAAATTGATTATGCGGTCCGCAAAAGTCATCGTTCTCAACTTTTGAACTCAACCCTCAACAATGGTAGACCAAGGTTCACTACCCAGCACCCCAAACATAACTACATATCCAAGAACCCCCTCACATATTAACAGACACTAACATACAAAGATGAAAAAAAGAACAAAACTAAAGGAAACAAAAATAGGAAAACACAATACAATTTTAAACAAAAAATTTACATGGAACAAAGCGGGAAAGGAAGAACATAGCAGTGATGGATTAACGAGCACACTTGAGAGATGAATTCTCAGGTGTTTTCTTACTTTCTTTGATTCAACTAGCAGTTATCCAGTCCCTTTGTATGTTTTATTTTGTTTTGTTTTGTTTTCTTCCTGATAATAAAAAAAATTCTTTTCTTTGCTTTTGAAAGTGTCTGAATGCTGAAGATATGCGAGTGTCACGCCCCAAATTTGAGGGACATGACCGACGCTCGACCGGGTAGCCCCAATCAAGCGGACCTGGGTGCCTTTCCTAACCCACGTGTTACCCCTGTATTTTTCATTACTTATTAACCAAAGGATTAAGCAGTTCATAATTGAAATCACACTTTTTCAAATATTCCCAACATGCTTAATTACTTAAACAAGTTTACAACTTACAATGCCCGATATATAATTACATAAGTCCATAATCCCACGTTTTGTCTATGGAGCCTCTAAGATATGACAGGGATAATACAATACTTGCCGGTAACAAGGCTCCGGCTATACCTTACACAAAAACAAAATAAGACTCCAAAAATAAAAGTGCATGATCCATGCAAGGCCCCGAGAGGAAAGGGGCTCACCAAACGGCCAGTGGAAGATGAAGGAGTGCTACTACCGATGAACTGAAGTACCTGCTACGAATTCACCTACAATCATAATACGAATGTAGCGCCCCCGGCAAAAGGGACGTCTGTACACTAGAATTGTACTGGTATGTATAAACAAGCTTTGTCCCAAGTAAACTCAAGCCATAGACAAGTAAGCCACGGTAATAGAGACAATGAACAAATACATAAGAATTAACAAGTCAAGCCAACCAAGTCTTTCGACACCTAGCTTTGTTTTAAGTAGATCTCAAATCGTATACAAATAGAAAACAACAATAGAGGAAACAACCAAACACACATGGAAGGCACAATCAAACCAAACAAAGGGATAATCAGTGCCCCACAGGTTACAAACTCTCCTGCTATCTCCTTTCACAATGCCTCATCGATGATTTCACAACTGGTACACATATCGATTTCAATGGCGATTACGATTGCTTTCCACCCTTATTACCTCGTCCACCCTTATTACCTCGGCCACACTTATCACCACAACCCGCACCTTATTACTTCGTGTTGTGGCGTGCAACCCGATCCCACCGTACATTTTCAATTCACAAACAATCACAACAACAATAATGAACAATTCACAAAGATCACA
>MU742814.1:18216-118844 GCA_026770625.1 Nicotiana glauca
AAGACACTAGCTTTAGAATTTTTCGGACCAAGCAATTCGAGAAACGATTTTTGAAGAAGATGAACTTTTCCCTCAAGAATCTCTCCTCCCTCTCCCTTATTTTGTTCAGAGAATGTGTAAAAATGAGTGGTTAGGGCGTTATATTAGAAATGGGGTCGGGTTTTAAAATTAGAAAATAGAAGCCCGGGTGAGATCTGCGGTCGCATCTGCGATCGCAGAGTAAACATGCAGTACGCATAATGGACCGCAGAATTTCTCCCAAAAACTAAATGTTCTGACACGATCTGCGACAAGAATGCGGTCTGTATTCATGTTCTGCGGTCGCATAATGCGCCGCAGAATTGACCGCATTTAAACTTCAATTTTTGACAAATCTTCTGTTACACTCTGCGGTACGAATGCGGTCCGCATTTCGATTCTACGATCGCAGAATGGGACGCAATTTTGACATCATCTTAGACCAATTTTATGCTTCACTCTGCGGTAGGAATGCGGTCTGCATAGCTGATCTGTGACCGTATTCTTGACCGCATAATTGACAATTTTCTGGAAAAATTTATTCTTTTGATACTTGAGCTACTAGTTTTAAGCACAAAATTTTACGGGGCCTTACAGCAAGGGTACTTACCTGTGAGGTTTACGACGGGTAAGTCACCGCATAACACCTTATGTGATCGCATAAGTGTTATGCGGTTGAGTCATCTTGAGTAGCTCGAGGATAAAATGTGGTGCACTATGCGATCGTATACTTGAAATGTGGTATGGAAAGTGCACCTCCTTGCCGCATTCTTACCGCCAATTTTTGCCAAACACACTGTCTGGGTTTGCGACCGTAATGCGGTCCGCATAGTTAAAATGCGACCGCATATGTGTAGCAAACATCCCATGGTGACATTTCTTCCTTTTCACACGCAATTTTACCTAGTGTCATGATCTTTTGAATCCCCTGCACTCTAATACATACTTCAAATTGCTCAATTAAATCTATCTAACAACAATAAAAATTTAAAGGACAAAAAGGTGTTACCACACATGGGTTGCCTCCCATAAAGATCTTGATTTAATGTTGTGGCACGACGAAGTTTGCGTTTCTAATGGTTCACTCATTAGTCGGGCACAGACCATCTTTGACAGCCAAGTGCTCCACCAAGTGTTTTTCTCCATCTATTTCCAAGTAGTTCTTGACTCGTTGGCAATTTACTTTGAAGGTTCAGAGCCCATCCTCCAATTCTAGTTCAAGAGTTCCAAAACGAGAGACATTGACCACCTTGAGCGGACTGGACCATTTCAATTTGAGCTTCCCCGGAAACAATTTAAGCCTTTAGTTGAAAAGCAAAACCAAGTCACCTGACTTGAACTCCATTTTCAAGATCTTTTTGTCGTGGATGAACTTCATCCTTTGTTTGTACACAACTGCACTTTCATATGCATAGAACTGGAATTACTCCATTTAATTGAGTTGTGCTAACCTCAAATTTGCAGCTTCAGCCCAGTCCAAGTTCAAACATTTTAAATCCCACATGGCTTTGTGCTCCAGTTCTACGTGTAGATGACAAGTCTTGCTGAAGACTAACCGATAAGGAGAAGTGCCTATAGGAGTTTTGTACACTGTGCGGTATGCCCATAATGCGTCATCTAGCTTCCTTGACCAATCGGCCCAGTTTGCATTAACAGTCTTTGCTAGAATGTTCTTTATCTCATGGTTGGAAACTTCAACTTGACCACTTGATTGGGGATGATAAGGTGTGGCCACCATATGCTTGATGCCATATTTCTCTAGTAGCCCTGTGTTTGCCTTGTTACAGAAATGAGACCCACCATCACTAAGAATGTCTCTAGGAGTGCCAAACTGTGTGATAATATGGTCACACTCCTTGCCTCGTTGTTTGGCAAGGCAATTGCTTCAGCCCATTTGGAAACATAGTCCACAACCACCAAGATATATTTCATCCCAGAAGAGCTCACAAACGGACCCATAAAATCAATTCCCCACATATCGAAGATCTCTATCTCCATCACAAAGTGCATTGGCATTTCATGCCTCTGGGAGATTGATCCTTGCTTTTGACATTGGTCACAAGTATTGACCATTTGATTGGCATCATGATAAATCGATGGCTAATAATAACCACATTCAAGCACCTTAGCTGCTCTTCGATTTCCCCCATGATGACCCCCAACCAGTGAGTCATGGCATGCCTTTAGAATTGGCATAATCTCCTCTTCTAGAACATACCTTCGGATGATGTTATCAGCACATACACGGAACAAGAATGGTTCTTCCCAAAAGTATTGCCGACAATCTCTCAAAAACATCTTCTTTTGATAGGATTCCAATTCATCCGGAATAAGGTCACTAACCAAGTAGTTAGCAATATCGGCATACCAAGGAGCAAAAGTGCTAGGTAATGTCAATATGTGTTCATCCAGTAAATCATCGTTGATATCAAGATCTTCCTTTGGTCTCCCTACCTCTTCAAGCCTTGATAAATGACCCGCTACTTTATTTTCTATTCCCTTGCGATCCTTGACCTCAAAGTCAAATTCTTGCCACAACAAGACCCACCGAATCAATCTAGGCTTTGCATCCTTCTTTGCCATGAGATGGCGAAGAGCAGCATGGTCTGTGTACACTATCACCTTGGATCCCAACAAACAAGCCCAAAATTTCTTAAAGGCATAGACAATGGCAAGAAGTTCTTGCTCAGTCACAGTATAATTTATTTGTGCTCCATTGAGTGTCTTTCTTGCATAATAGACCAGGTGAAGAACTATGTTGTGATATTGGCCAAGCACTGCTCCAATAGCTACACCATTGGCGTTACACATGGGTTTGAATGGAAGAGAGCAATCGGGTGTGACAATAATAGGTGCCGTGGTGAGCTTTTGCTTCAATTCCTCAACGACTTTGAGGCATTTCTCGTCAAACACAAATTTTGCATCTTTCGCAAGGAGTTTGCACATAGGATTTGCGATCTTGGAAAACTCCTTGATGAAAGACCTATAAAATCTGTCATGCCCCAAGAAACTTTGGACACCTTTAACTGAAGTAAGTGGAGGAAGCATGGAAATGATCATGTTCTTTGCCCAGTCAACCTCTATGCCATGTTTCAAAATTTTATTCCCCAATACAATTCCCTCGTCCACCATGAAATGGAATTTCTCTCAGTTAAGCACAAGGTTGGTCTCCTCACATCTCTTGAACACTTGTCTATGATTGTTAAGACAACGCTCAAAAGAGTCACCTACCACCGAAAAATCGTCCATGTAAACCTCTAGAAAATCCTTCACCATGTCGGAGAAGATGGACATCATGCATCTTTGAAAAGTAGCCAAAGCGTTGCACAAACCATATGGCATCCGGCTAGAGGCAAAAGTTCTATTGGGGCAAGTGAATGTTGTCTTCTCTTGGTCCTCCAATGCTATATTGATTTGGTTGTGACCGGAATATCCATCAAGAAAGTAATAGAATGACCTTCCCGTGAGCCGATCAAACATTTGATCAATAAAAGGCATAGGAAAATGGTCTTTGCATGTGGTACTATTGAGCTTTCGATAATCCATACACACCCACTATCCGGTCACCGTTCTTGTTGGTATGAGCTTATTTTTATCATTTTCAATTATGGTTATGCCTCCCTTTTTCGCACACATTGCACTGGCCGCTCACCCAAGAACTACCTACAATGGGGTAACTACCCCGACATCCAACCACTTGATAATTTATTTCTTTATAACCTCTTGCATGGACGGGTGGCTCAATAATAGAAGGCTTTGCGGGAGGAGTAACTCTATTCTCCAAGTCGAGAGATAGTTTCTTCGGAGCATAAGAATAGGACCCGATCCCCTCTAATGCATTGGCTGATTTCATATATCCTTCTATATCTTCCCCATCAAAGTTCACCAAAATAGCCTCCAATGCCTCACCGAGGAATTGTTCTTCCTTTTTCATTTCAATCGCATCTTCCACTTCATCAACAACATCAATCACCGAGATGCTTTCAAATTCATATGGTAGTTTCAACCCTTGCTCACTTCCGAGACCTTTTCAACTTCGACAACACTTGGCTCTTCAACCTCAACTTTTTGTTCAGACTCTTCTGCTTCAACCACTTGTTCACTCTCTCCTTATAGTAACTTCCCACTCCGAGTAGTAATTACCATGATAAGTTGGGCCACTCCCACTACCCCTTGGGTTCGCAATTGTGTCACTAGGAAGTGTTCCCTTTTGCTTTGCATCTCCAATTTTTGAATGGATGTGGTATGAGAGCCAACAAGCTCGGTCATGTTCCTCATAGAAGTGTCAGACTTCTCTTGATTTTGCAATACCCGTTCAAGCATGCTTTCCAACTTGGAATCACTTGACAAAACTTGATTTGAATAATGACCCTTTGGAGGAACATAAGGGTTTGAACTCCGATTTGAGAAGTTGTTGTTGTTATTCCAATTTCCTTGATTTGAGCAACCTTGGTCATTTCGCCACTGTTGCTTGCCTTGCCCTTGTCGGTTAGGCTTCCATTGATTTTGTTGTCCTTGACCTTGGTATTGTTGCCTTTGGTAACCTCCTTGAGAGTTGTTGATATAGTTCGCCTCCTCAAAGTCTTCATTTGATATGGGTTGCACATCCTCCACCATATTTATCTTCTTCGTTTGGTTTTCGGTAAACATCTTTGTCAACACATTGACATTTGTGGCAAGCCTGCAATCACTTGATCTATATCTTGATTTTCCTTGATCATGGTGGTCAAGGAAGGAGAACCATATGCAATTCCACCCGTGGTGTCTTCTGAGTGCCATGCTTGATTATGTTTTGCCATTTTGTCAAGTATTTGTGTGACCCTTGCGAATGATTTGTCCATAAAAGATCCATCAGCTGCATTCTTGGCTATAGATTGGTTCATAGGATCCAAACCCATGTAGAATTTTTCGAATAAGATAGAATCCGGAAAACCATGATTGGGAGACCTCACCAAATATTACTTCAATTGATCCCATGCCTCATGTAGATGTTCACCCAGTACTTGCTTGAATATTTTTTTTTATCCTGGAGCTCATACTTCTTACTTTGTGGCAACCATTTAGCTAAGAATTCTCGAACAAGTTAAGGCCAAGAATGAATGGACTTTGGTGGCATATTTTGAAGCCACTTCCTTGCGTCCGCAGCTAGTGAGTACTTGAACACCCTCAACCTTAGGTCATCATTAGAGACGTTGTTCTGCTTATGCATCACAAACACACCCAAGAAGTTTCTAAGATGTTGTGTCAGATCATTATTAGTGGAATTCCTGAAAAACCCCTCCACTTTGAGCATAAGGATTAAACTATGTTCCACCTTAAAAGTTGCAGCACCAACAACCAGAGGTACAATAACATTTGTATCCTCGATATACTCATCTATGTCCGCAAAAGTATTTTCTTCCATTTTTTCTTCATATTCGGCCATGTTCTCCTATCAACACCAAGCAAAACAAGCAAAGTGTGATGGAATAGAATAAGATGTAAAGTAAAGCACACACTAATTAGTAATTTTAAAACCGTATTGCCCGGCAACAGTGCCAAAATTTGATACGCTCAAATTACACTTTAATTAAATAATGTAAGGCGATCGGTGTCAAATATAATAACACAACAAGGTTTGGGTCGAATCCCACAGGGAATAGGTGTAAAAAGGTTACTCGAGTAGTGTGGTACTTGACTTAAGTCGTAATTTTATTCAGTTAATTGTAACAAAAGTATGATATGATTGTGATTTGAAGAGATAACTAATTGTAATGTTGAAAATGTAATTAATTTGATTAAGGAAACCAAGATTGTGTCTCCTTCAATGTAATGTAATGCTATCAGCGTTAATATGATATATTTCTAATAGAAGGTTCTTTAGATATGCAAATAATTTCTAAATGAGTACCCATTATTTTCCAATAGTTTGATAGTATTTTTCTTTATGATTTTCCAAAATATAAAAGAGTTACAATTAATAACAATCAATATATGCCAAATAAAACCCACTTATTCCTAAGCGATTATATTAAACAAGGTTTAAAGCCTTGAGTCTTTGATATTTACTTCTACCAAATTCTAACTCTCTTTCCCAAGCAAAGGAATAATTTAATGGCACTTGTTAATGTTTGCAACCACCAACAATAAATTAAAAATGAAAAATGAATATATATCAACCAACCATCATACATATATTCAATGTTAAACATCCATTAAAGTAACACACGTTTAGGGTCCATAACGTTAGTATTTAAAGTTAGCTACTCATGCTAAAATACAAAAAGATGAGGATATTGAATACAATAAAGCTTACAAAGTGCAAGATTCTTCACCCAAAAGCTTCCAAAATAGAGGAATATTAAAGATTTGGAATGTAACTCAAAAACAAGACAAGGTGCCCCCACAAAACCCAAATAAATCTATTTATAGTGGGTCAAAACTCGGGACCAAAATCGAACAAAAATACCCTTCTACATCAAATATGCGACCGCATATCTGGTCCATATTTTCTTCATGGCCATCGCATCGTCAAACCCTAGTTTCCAGGCATTCTCCGTATTCAAGTTCTTCGGTCCATATTGTAGATATGCGACCACATTTTTCATCGCATTTTCCACCTTCAGCAGCTTTCACAATGAGTTTGCGGTCCATTATGCGGCCCACAAACCTGTTATACGGTCGCATAATGGACCATATTTTTTGCACTAGGCTTTGGCCAACAGACTATTGGGGTTTGTTGATTCCTTTGAGCATTATGCGGTTTGCATGTTGGATTTGCGGTCCGCATTGTCATATCCGCGATCACATTTTGCTCTTTTTTTGTCCTTTTATGGCTTTTTCATTTTATTTCCATGCTCTTAGGTCCTTAAGCCTCATGCATTGCAAAAACATTAAAATTACATAAGTATACAAGATAATTGCATTTAAAACAAGCTAAAATATAAGCAATTAGTAATAAATGTGCCAAAATTCTCCGACACATCAGTAATGCTACACACCAGGAACCCAAACGACGGGAAACCGGGCCTGAACTGGGAAGGACAGTATAAAATTGCCAGAATAACCGGCAAAGGCTCGTATAAACTCGAGTCAGGAAATGGTGTAGAACTAGAGAAAACTGGAATGTGACACACATAAAGCGGTGCTACTATTAAGGTACAAACTCAATTCCCTTTTTAATTTGTTATATTACGGACTAACTTATACAGGAACTCGGCCAAGGCCAAATGTGACTATTATGTCTGAAAGAATGTATTATACTCTTTTTCCCTTGAACCGATTTTGTCTCGAAGTGGATTTTTCAGCAAGGTTTTTAATGAGGCAATGTTCGAGTGTTATACTTTTTTTCCCTTGAACCAAACTTTTGAAGACTGGCCTTAAACCAGAATTGTTGATCGCTTACACCAAACCAACAATGTTCAAGCCCACACAAATTCGACCTCAAATAGGTTCAGGCTTATAAAGTTCCCTTGCCTCGACCTCAACCTGTTACGACCTAAACTGTAGGATGGCGATTGGCACCTGGTGCCTTACTCAATCAAGTACCAACAAAACATATCTATCTTATCCTAGAATCTTGGGTAAATGAGCCAGAAGGGTTGTCATAAGCTAACCAGAAGAAATCATAAGGGAATACTAGAGACAGGATGACCCAACATGATATAGAAACCTATACATGTGACGTAGGGGTCTATAAGGCCGGCACGATCATGTGTATACTCAAAACATAGGCCGACAAGGCCATACAAGTATCCATATACATGTCATCTATATACAAGCCTCTAAGAGTACATAAATGTCATAAAGGTTGGGACAGGGCTCTTCCATACTAATCAATACATGTCCAAATCATTTTGACCAAATAGGAAACTCCGAAGCAAGTAGAGTGCACCAACACCTTCCACTGAGCTGATAGCCTACTAAGAGGACTGCCAACCTGTCTATCGGGACATGCGGGCATGAAATGCAGCATCTCCATGCAAATGAGACGTGAGTACAAATAAAATACCGTGTATGTAAGGCATGAAAACCAGTATATAAAAGACATGAAAGAAACATGGAGTAAAGAACTCAATCTGTAAGTCTGTATAGCTCTGTGAATCATGAAACATTTTTGATGTCATGCATATGCATATAAATTTCATATCATGCATAGGCATATGAGTACATAACATCATCAAGCCTCCCAGGGTATCCCATTATATCATCTCGGCCTCTACGGGCGAAATCATCAATGTATGACAGTTGATCAGGTGGTGGTGTATATATATGACATAGTAACCTTTTTCCATACCCCATACACGTATGACATATGTGTATATAACGCCATCATAGGTGAATGTAGATGTATAAATGAATGCAATGCCAAATGAAGTAAGTTAATAAGATCTCTAGGAATGTCATAAGATCAATATGCCTTTAAAATTTTTTATCAACTTACGTATTTTCTGAGACCCATGAACATACGATATAATAATAGGACACATGAGGAATCAAGAACATAGGCACCTACTTCTATGAATGGAGTAATTTATGAAAATTTTGCATTTGCTCGTTTCGTTTGTATCATATAATCATATAAAAGGAAAGAAGGGATAACCTTAACATACCTGGTCTTGACCCATTGGATCAAAAGCTCAACTCGAATCTAATTCACGATCTATACGATAACAAGAATAATACTATTATCAACTATATGAACAATACTCTTAATTGCATAACGGAGGATAACCTATCCTACAATAAAATGTATAGTATTTCCCATATTCTTATCATTCCCTCAAGCTTTACATAAGCAAGGTAATACAACACAACTAGCAATTCCTATAAAATGTTTTACAATCTAAACAATGATATAACGAGCGGAATGATCGTCTATGATTATCAACCACACTTTTACAATCTTTTCTTTCCTTCAAAAAAACATATCAATGACTACACCAGCTGTATACTCAAGTTACTCCAACAATTTTCAGCTGTAATAAAACTTAGAAAATTACTGATAGCCAATAAAACAACAACAACGTCAAAATACAATATTCCACTATTAATTCCATAATTCTCATTCCACAATTTAGCCATGACCTAGATGAATTTAAATATACCATAGAGAGGAAAACTCTTACCTTATTTGCCATGAAATACTCTTATTCCACCTTACTTCACATAGAAAAAATCTTGGATTAACCAATGCACCTAAACGAAACAACGAGATCGAGGTGGTACGCAAAAACCGTATATTGTCTTTGAGAAAGATTACACTTTACTTTCATAAAATTTTTAGCTCACGTTGCTGAAAATCATCTCAAAGTGGCGTTCATTGCTGCTACACTGTGTTGAACCTATCTATTCTTCAATTTTATTCCCAAATGAAGTGAAACAAGAGACATAATTTTAACCTTTTTCTATTTACACATGTTCTCCTTAGCTTCTCTCTTGAGACGTTGAGTTTAATAGTGCCACCACCACTTATGGGTGTAGATTATTCACTAATATTTATGCCACCATTTTACATGTGGAATGTTATCCACTACACTAATTATTCAATAATTCAATTTAATATGTCTTCCACTATAATTTTCCATTTAGCCAATTATACACATAATTAATTCCTTGATCTCAATTCACTTAAATACTAATATATTTCATTTATCTTACTATCATGGTAATGTGATATAGCATTAGTCCATAAATATGGGGTATTACGACTTGGACTATATTTTATCCCAAAATATCAAACTTTAACCAACCTCATTTTCTTCAACTCGTTTACCGTCTCACCTTCACGACTTTACTTATCACTTGTTATAAATAATATAAATACTTATAAGCTCCAAAATAATCTTGTTCTTGAACTTATGTCAATTATCTTATGACAAATCCAACGTACAAATATAAGGGTTGTAACATCTTTCCCCCCTTTAAAAACATAAGTCCTCGAATGTTGACTAATGTGCATATCAGTCTCATAACCTATAACTCTTGCAAGTACTTTAATATTTTTCTTGTAATTTAGGCAACTGTTCTATGAATAAATTCAAAGGATAGGGCATTCCCCCCTTTAGTCCTCTTTCTCACACCACGACCAGGTGGTCGGTATTCTTTCAATCTTGTAACTGTTGCTACCTTCTGTTATGCAGCCTGCATGACTCTGTCCTCGTATCTGTGCCTATGCTATCTTCTCTCCTTTTCCTCCAGCTCTATAGGTGTACTGAAGTTCTTCACTCGGTACTTTATCGAACTTGCGGCTATTGACATATGTTATCTCATAGCCTCGATTGTAACAACTCGTCCGGTCATTTTAAGAATTAACACACCAATACCTTATTAACTGCATTCCCCATGTTTATTTCTGCATTTGTGAGTTGCCGGGAGGATTTATTTGGAGTTTCAGAGAGTTTTGGGACACTTAGTCCCTAAATGAGAGTTTAAGTTCTAGAATTTGGACCGTAGTTGGAACATTATAAAGACGGCCTCGGAATAGAATTTTGTTGGTTCCGTTAGCTCCATTGGATGATTTCGAGCTTAGTGGAGGGGAGTGTTCGGATTGTGTTTTGGAGGTTCGTAGCGTATTTAGTCTTGAAATGCTGAAGGGTGAATTTTTGAAGTTTTCGATTCAATAGTGAGGTTTTGATCTAAGGTTCAGAATGAAATTCCGAAAGTTGGAATAGCTCCGTAATGCTTAATGTGATATGTGTGCAAACTTTCAGGTCATTCAGACGAGGTTTGATGGAGTTTTTGATAAAAAGCGAAATTTGGATGTTTTGAAAATCTTTAGGCTTGTATTAGAGAATGAATTGTGGTTTAATCATTGTTTGATATGTTTCAAGGTTTGGAATAAGTTCATATGATATTAAAGGATTGTTTGACATGTTTGGTTGAGGTCCTGGGGGCCTCGTATAAGTTTGGGTGCTTAATGAAAACTGAATTGGACCTAGGAAAATTTGATGTTGGCTAAACCTGTCATAACCGCACCTGCGTGAATGGGACTGCAGGTGTAGCTCCACAGAAACGGCTATGGGACCATAGAAACGGGACTATCCCAAGCCCACAAGCCACAAGTGCGAGGGACTGGATGCACCCGTGGGATCGCAGGTGCAGTAAGTGAGTTGCAGAAGCGAAAGCTGAGTTTTAATGAATTATCGCAGGTGCAGTTAATTTTCTGCAGAAGCGGGACCGCAGGTGTGGTCCCATGGCCGTAGAAGCAGATTTGTTGGGTAGAAATAAGATATTTTGAGGGTTTAAAATCAAAAGTTTGAAAATTAATTTGGAGCTCGGGCGAGGGTGATTTTGAGTGGATGTTGAAGAAGAAATTAGTGGGTAACGTTTGTAATCCCTTTCTAGTTGTATTCCCATAATCTAAACTTAGTTTTGTTGTTTAATTTCGGATTTTGGATGAAAAATTGAGGAGAAGTGGAGAAAGGTTCTTAGGCCTAATTTTGGGGTTTTGATCTAGTTTTTGATGTTGGATTGAAATAATTTTGGTATAAATGAACTTGTGAGAGTATGAGGATTCTAAATTTGTAAATTTTACCCGATTCTGAGACGTGGGCCCTGGGGGGGGAGGACGTTTTGTTCATTTTTCCTAATTTTGTGTATCAGTTAGTGGAACCAATTACTTGAAGTTGTATTTACATTATGCAACTGATTTGAAAAGAATTGGGGCATTTGGAGTCGAGTACTCGTGGCAAGAGCATGATTTCGGGTTGATATTAAGCTGGTTCGAGGTAAGTGTCTTGCCAAACCTTGTGTGGGGGAACTCCCCGTAGGATTTGGTATTGTTAATATATGAAATGCCTTGTATTTGAGGTGGCGAGTGCGTAAATATGCTAATTTTTGAAAATCATGTTTTCATTAAGTAACAATAACTGTGTTTTCTTCTCTGTTTTTACTACTTGCAATTTAAGCCTATTGTTAGCTTAGGGAAGCATGTCTAATTGACTTAATTGCTTTAGTTGCTCAAATTGCTTTAGTTGAATTTCGTGCAGCATGCTAGATTAGAAATACTTATTTTACCTTGGTATGAAATTTGGATTGAACTGAATATCCTTTATGTTGCTGATGTGTGTTTACTTTGGGACTACGGGACGGTATCCCGGTAGATCCCCCAGCATGTTTACTTTGGGACTAACTGTTAAGCCCCAACCTCGGGAGGCGCGACCGGTGCTCGATCGAGTGAACCCAACCAAGCAAGCCTTATCACACATTTCCTACCCAACTCATCATGAAAAATGTAACCATGCTTCCTTTTTATTTAAGCAAGGAAAGGTGGTACATTCCACAATGTTAGATCATTTTATATTACAACCTTAAACCGTAGTTAAATTTTGTTTCCAAAATTCTCATACAATTTAATAACATCAGTTTAGAATCACAACATAGTTCATAGACCCCTCAAACACCCGTACATAACCCATTCACATGCCTACGGAGCCTTTAAGGATGTAAAAGACAAGTATGACAGTGCTGGCAACAACGTCCTGGCTATACCTCAAAAGTAGAAGTCTACAACAAAATATGTGCAATATATCCCCTTGAAGGAGAAAGGGGCTCACCAAGACTTCAAGAAGGAGGTACTCCGCTACACGCGATCAACACTACCTGCAATGGAGCCACCTACATTCATTTAAAGAAATGTAGCACCTCCGGCAAAAAGGGACGTTAGTACCATGGAATAGTACTAATATGTATAACTGAACACCATCTAGTTAGAAAGAACTTTCATATCAAACATAAAGAAATCACAAGTATAACTCAATAGCTTTAAAGGAACACAACATTATTAATGTAGAAGGATCATGCAATTTTTCACATTGTGTTTCCATAGCCTTTAGTGAGGGGCATTTCATATTATTCATCCTTGTTCGCTATACCACCGCTAGCTTGAGCGGAGTTCGATTTCGACCCGATCGGCTAGGCTGCCTCGTTTCAAACATATACTTCAATCACAATCTCTCTTCCCTTTTTACCCGAGGTTCAATATCAACATATTACCACCATATGTGCAGCACAACATCTGATCTCGGCTCGATCGGCTAGGCTGCCTTACCAAGGCGTTTCCCTTTTCCATCAATCATCTCAATTCAACCTTTGTTTCACATATATCGTTCCATAGGCACATGGGGCCACAATTATCACGTCATATATTTGGCACTAGGCCACATTTCACATCATTCCTTATTTCAATGTTAGATTTTTAATTCAAGATAATAAGTGCACACAAGAGCAATTAAAATTGTAGGCATAGACGAGACTTCACATAGATGGCACAACATATGCAACTTTGATTTCAATTTAAAGTCTAAGCATTTCAATTCAAGATCCATAGTCCTTGCACCTTTTCAAGCTATCAAGAATAGCATATTGATCATATTGAGGCATAATTTCCACGCATATGAGGTTGCAGCACCAATTCAAGTGAAATAACAATCAATACGACAATTTAATTTTGATCTTACCGTAATCACACAACCACCAATAAAGCTTAATTTCTAAAAGACGTGGTTTTAGCCATACATACCTCAACTAAGCTTTCCTTAATCCTATAATGTTCAATAATGTTTGCGCTTCAATATATTTGAGCAATATAGCACAATTTAACTCACAATCAGGAAAAGATCATAGTCTAGGCTCTCTTGAGCATTTAGTGTTCATTAAGGCCTTATGGTTCTTTTATGCAAGATTACACTAGCCCATTACCCATGCCTCTTTATTTATAGTTCCGCATAGTCTTCAAGAACACATGCATGCGATGCAATCCCCTTTATCCCCATGAATTACCTCACTAATGACCCCTTGTAGATATGTGTAAAAATAAGAGCTAAGGTAATGAAGTATTACCTCTTGGGGTGATGGTTTAGGTCTCTCACTTGACTATCTTCAATAATTTAACAAGGATTCATGGAATAATTTTGATGGGAAGCACTTTCCCTTTCTTAGACCTCTCTCTATCACTCTTAAAGTACCAGGAACTAGGCTAAAAATGAGATATTGCAAATGATATAACGTTAGGGGTCGGGTTTAAAATTTAGAAAATTGGAGCCCCGACACGGATTTGCGATCGCATGTGCGATCGCAAAGTTGACATCTTCCCAAAAACTGAACACACTATCTAGGTTTGCGGTAGGAATGCGTTCCGCATACACGTTACACGGCTGCATAATGCAATGTAGAACTGCCCTTTACAAAATCCTAAGGAAATTGTGCGATGACTATGCGGTCCGTATTGGTTATGCGATTGCATAATCAACTGCATAGTTGACCTCAAATTTGACATCCAGACTAACTCACTCTGCGGCAGATATGCGGTCCGCATACCTTATTTGCGACTGCATTCTCGACCGCATAATCGCCCTTTTTAGGAAAACTTTAATTCCTGACTTTTTACGCATCTCTAATACATATTCCTAATTTGTCACTATGAGCTTTTGAGTTTTTGGATAGAAATTTTCTTGGGGCCTTACACTAACGATTGTATTCTGGTAGATCCCCCTACATATTTATCTTGGAACTACAGGACTGCATCAAGTAGATTCCCCCACTACTGGGTATTTAGGAATGTGGATCGGGATTCGGTAGATCCCCGATGCACTATGAGTTAGACTATGGGATGACAACTAGGAGATCCACTGGACATTTAAATTTTGGGGGCTATAGGATGGTATCCCGGTAGATCCCTGATTTGCTGGATGTTCAAGATTTAGGGGCTAGAGGACGGTATCTTAGTAGATCCCCGGTTGCTATGTATGTGTTGAGCTATATTCTTTTTATGATATTTTCTCTATTGTATTTGTTGTTATTATTATTATCCTATGTTACTTCATAATGTTAGTATTTAATTATATTGTTGTATTCAATTCTATTTTACCTCCTTTTTCAGCTATAATCAGTAGGGCCCTGACCTTCCTCATCACTACTCAACCGAGATTAGGCTTGGCACTAGCTGAGTACCGCTGTGGTGTACTCATGCCCTTTCTGCGTATGTTTTTCATGTGAAGATCCAGGTACTTCGACTCAGTCCTACTACCCTTGAGGCGCAGTGATTCTCCAGAGACTTCAAGGTCTATCTGCTATGTGCACAGACCGAGGAGTCCCTTTCCATTCTCTCTCATAGTATTAGCCTTTCTGTATTTTCTTTTGTTTAGACATTCTGGAGTTAGGCACTTGTAGTTATTCAACACCTTATGATTTCATGAGATTTCGATTTTGGGAAGTTGTTAGTCTGAGAGTTATACTGCATATGCTGTGTGGCATCTTTAAACCTTCACTATTTTTATTCCATAAGTTTTTATTTGTTTGTATATTGTTTTCCCTATTTCCACAAATGTTAGTCTTACATGTGGAATGTTATCCATTTCAAAATACTTCAAGGAGGGCAAACTGGAGTCATGACATGTTGGTATCATAGATCTAGTTTCATAGGAGTCATGAATCACAAGCAAGTTTATTAGAGTCTCACAGATCATTACAGAGATGTCTTCACTTATCTACGAGAGGCTAGGTAACTATTAGGAAAATTCCACTTCCTTTGATTTCCTTATCGTGCGAGATTTTTGACATCACAATCCTAAACCTCTGTCTTCCATTCTCTCACAAATGGTAAAGACACATGCTACCTCAGGTGACCAGACACCCGCGTGCCCCGCGAGAGCCGTCAGAGGTTGGGGTCGGGGTAGAGGCCGAGGACACGCACGCGGTGCAACTAAGGCACCCCCGTGAGCTGCTACAGAGAAGCCACGAACAGTTCCAACTAGAGCCCAAGAACCTAATACGCCTACTGCTACTATTACTCCAGCACTTCAGGAGACCTTAACACGGTTCATGAGCATATTTGGTATATAAGTTCAGGCAGGATTTGTTCTGGTTGTACCAATTACTTCATAGATCGGGGAAGGGACCCAGACTTCTGCCGCCCCACTCCAGAGCTGCGAGTTCACATTGGTCAGGTTCCAGGTGTTATGGCGACATAGCCTGTGGTCCTAGTTCAGCGGGTGGTGAGGATCTCTCACCGAATATAAGACACACGAGGTCAAGAGAGAGAGTATAGGGAAGCGAGGAGACCCCGTAGACTAGAGAGACCCACTAGTCCTTATTTTTGAGGAAAAGTACGGCATGGTAGAGGTTTTGTGGGTTAGCCAACTCAGTTAGCATGTCAGACTTCGCACAATATTTCAGGTGTTTAGGGGTCTTAGAGTACCCGTATTGCACAGTTGCACAGTTCCAACTGCCACATCAGTCGTGAGGTTATTTTGAGTGTGGTGACATATACCTTGTGGCGAGGTATTGCCCTAGACTAGGGAGGGGTGCACCTTCATAGACTTCTCATCCACAACATGCTTTGTGGAGTTTTCAGGCTATGATTACAGAACCAGTTGCTACCCCACCTGCTCAGCCATCTAGAGGTGGAGGTCACCCTAGATGGGGAGGCTAGGCCAGATGTTATACCCTTTTTTCCCGTACCGAGGTTGTCACCTTTGATACTGTCATCATAAGTATTGTCGTAGTTTGTCATAGAGATGGATCGGTTTTATTCGATCTAGGCTCCACATATTCTTATGTGTCTTCATATTTTTCCCCGTATTTGGGTGTATTTTAGGATTCTTTTAGTTCCCCTATTTATGTTTCTATTCCTGTGGGAGATTCTTTTATTATGGATCACGTTTATCGGTCATGTATGGTTGCTCTAGTGGTTTTGAGACCCGAGCTGATTTATTATTGCTTAGCATGGTGGATTTTGATGTTATCTTGGGCATGGAATGGTTGTCAGCCCATTATCCTATTCTTGATTGTCACACCAAAATTGTGATGCTGGCTATGTCAGGTGTACCATGAGTAGAGTGGATGGGGTACCTTAGATAATATTTCTAGTAGAGTTATTTTATTCCTTCAGGCTCAGCGTATGGTTAAGAAGGGGTATGACGCGTACCTAGCTTATGTGAGAGATGTCCGTATTGATACCCCTACAGTTGATTCAGTCCCAGTAGTACGGGATTTTACTGATATGTTTCCAGCTAATATTTCGAGCATGTCGTCCGATAAAGATATTGATTTTGGCATTAATCTGTTGTCGGGCACTCACCCCATTTCTATTCCTCCATATTGTATGGCTTCTCTTGAGTTGAAGGAGTTGAAGGATCAGTTGCAGGAATTGCTTGATAAGGGTATTATTCGGCCCAGTGTGTCGCATTGTGGTACTTCTGCCATGTTTGTAAAGAAAATAGATGGTTCTATGCGTATTTGCATTGATTATCACAAGTTGAATATTTTGGATCCAGATATCCCGAATACTACTTTTAGGACTCGGTATGGTCATTACAAGTTTCTTGTTATGTCATTGGGGCTGACTAATGCCCTAGCAGCCTTCATGCATTTGAAGAACAGTGTGTTCCGGCCATATCTTGACTCGTTTGTCATTGTCTTTATTGATGATATTCTGGTATACTCCCAAAGTTAGAAAGATCATAAGCAACACCTGAGGACCGTGCTTCAGACTTTGATGGAAAAGAAGTTATATGCAAAATTCTCGAAATGTGAGCTTTGATTGGATTCCGTGCCATTCTTGGGCCATGTGGTATCGAGTGAGGGTATTCAGGTGGATCTGAAGAAAGTGGAAGCAGTGCAGAGTTGGGCCGGACCATCCTCGGCTATAGAGATCCGCATCCTTCTGGGTTTGGTAGGTTACTACCATCGATTTGTTGAGGGATTTTCATCTATTGCAACACCTATGACCAGGCTGACCTAGAAAGGTGCTTTGTTCCAGTGGACGGAAGAGTGTGAGGCGATCTTTCAAAAGCTCAAGACAACTTTGATTACAACCCCAAATTGGATATTATCTACCGGTTCAAGGTCTTATACTGTCTATTGTGATGCCTCGAGGATTGGCCTTAGAGTGGTATCGATACAGGACGGTAGGGTGATTGCCTACGTATCAAGGCAGTTGAAGGTAAATGAGAAGAATTATCTTATCTATGATCTCGAGTTAGCTACTATTGTTCACGCCTTGAAGATCTGGCGTTATTATTTGTATGGTGTGCCTTATGAGATTTATAATGATCACTGGAGTTTGTAGCATCTATTCAAGAAGAAGGATCTTAATTTGCGCTAGAGGAGGTAGTTAGAGCTATTGAAGGACTATGATATCATTATTCTGTATCACCCGATCAAGGCCAATGTGGTGGTTGATGCTTTGAGTCGCATGACAGAGAGCTTGGAGAGCTTGGCTTATTTACCAGCAGCAGAGAGGCCCGTGGTGATGGACTTTCATGCCTTAGCTAGCCAGTTTGTGAGATTGGATCTTTTGCAGCCTAGTCTGGTTCTAGATTGCGTAGTTTCTCGGTCTTCCTTGTTTGATCGTATCCGGGAGTGCCAATTTGATGACTCTCATTTGCTTCTCCTCAAGGACAACGTTCTGCATGGAATTTCTAGATATGTCACTATTGGTGATGATGGGATATTGAGTATACAGGGTCGGGTATGAGTACCGAATGTTGATGGGCTTCAGGTGTTGATTCTAGAGAAGGCCCATAGTTCGCAGTATTCTATTCATCTGGGTGCCAAAAAGATGTATCAAGATTTGAGGCAACACTATTGGTGGAGGCGGATGAAGAAAATATATTTTGGCTTGTGGCTCAGTGCCTCAATCACCAGCAGGTGAAGTACGAGCACTAGAGACCAGGTGGGTTCCTTCAGCAGCTAGAGATTCTGGAGTGGAAGTGGGAGAGGATAACCATGGACTTCATAGTTGGACTCCCACGAACCTTTAGAAAGCATGATTCTATATGGGTGATTGTGGATCAACTTACCAAGTCTTCGCATTTCATTCCTCTCTGTACTACCTATTTTTCAGAGCGGTTGGTAGAATTTATATTCGGGAGATTTTTTGTCTGGATGGTCTTAAAGTTTCCATAATTTTAGATAGAGGTACTCAGTTCACATTACAATTCTGGAGGGCCGTACATCATGAGTTAGGTGCTTGGGTGGAGTTGAGTACATCGTTTCACCCTCAGACGGACGAATTGTCTGACCGCACTATTCAAATTCTTGAGGATATGCTCTATGCATGTGTGATTGAGTTTGGAGGGTGTTGGGATATGTTCTTTCCATTGGCGTAGTTTCCCTACAACAACAGTTATCAGTCCAGCATTCAAATGGCACCGTACGAGGCTTTATATGGTAGGCAGTGTAGATCCCTAGTGGGTCTGTTTGAGTTAAGTAAGGCTAGATTATTCAGCACAAACTTGGTTCATGATGCTTTGGAGAAGGTTAAGGAGATTCAAGTTAGACTCCGTACAGCCCTGTACAGACAGAAGAGTTACGCGGATCGAAAGGTTCGTGATGTTTCCTATATGGTTGGAGAGTGGGTTTCACGTTGGGTTTTGCCTATGAAAGGCATTACGAGATTTTGGAAGTAAGGGACATTGAGTTTGAGGTTCATTGGTCCTTTTGAGATATTGCGGCGTGTTAGGGAGGTTACTTATAAGATTGCTTTACCTCCCATCTTGGTAGGAGTTCATTCGGTATTTCATGTTTCGATGCTCCGGAGGTATCACGGTGATCCGTCGCATGTGTTGCATTTTAGTTCGGTCTAGTTGTACAAGAGTACATTTTATGTTGAGGAGACGGTGAAAATATTGGACAGGTAGGTTTGAAAGCCGAAGTCAAAGAACATTGCATCTGTGAAGGTTTAGTGGCAGAGTCGGCCGGTGAAGGAGGCGACCTGGGAGACGTTTTAGGATATACGCAGTCGTTACCCTAATCTTTTCATTACTTTTGTTATGTCTCTATGCTCGTTCGATGACGAACAAATGTTAAGTGTAGGAGGATGTAACGATCCGACTGGTAGTTCTAAGAATTAACACCCCGATCCCTTAGTAAATGCATTCCTCGTGTCTGTTTCTTCGTTTGTGAGTTGCTGGGAGGATTTATTTGGAGTTTCAGAGATTTTTGGGATACTTAGTCCCTAAATGAGAATTTAAGTTTTAGAATTTGGACCGTAGTTGGAACAGTGTGAAAATGGCCTCGGAATGGATTTTCGTTTGTTCCATTAGCTCCGTTGGGTGATTTCGATCTTAAGGGGTTTGTTCGGATTGTGTTTTGGAGGTATGTAGTTTATTTATGCTTGAAATGCCGAAATGTGAATTTTTGAAGTTTCCGGTTCGATAGTGAGATTTTGATCTAAGGGTCGGAATGGAATTCCACCAGTTGGAAAAGCTCCGTAGTGTGGAATTTGACGTGTATGCAAAATTTCTGGTCATTCGGACGAGGTTTGATGGACATTTTGATCAAAAACTGAATTTGGAAATTTTGGAAATCTTTAGGCTTGGATTGGAGAGTGAATTGTGGTTTTAACGTTGTTTGTTGTGATTCGAGGGTTGGAATAACTTCGTATGATGTTTTAGAATTGGTTGGCATATTTGGTTGAGGTCTAGCAGGCCTTAGGTGAGTTTCGGGTGAATTAGACTAAGGAAAATTTGATGTTGGATGAACCTGATATAACCACAGCTGCGTGAATGAGACCGCATGTGCTACTCTGCAGAAGCAGCTAAGGGACCACAGAAACGGGATTAGCCTAGGCCCCAGAAGATGCAAGTGCAAGGGATTGGATGCACCTGCGGGACCGCTGGTGTAGTACGTAAGTCGCAGAAGTGGAAGCTGAGTTTTAATGAATTATCGCATGTGTGGTTAATTTTCAGCAGAAGCGGGGCTGCTGGTGCTGTCTCATGGCCGCAAAGGCTGATTTGTTTGGCAGAAATATGATATTTCGAGAGTTTGAAATCAAAAGTTAGAAAATCGATTTGGAGCTCAGGAGAGGGCGATTTTGGGAGGATTTCGAAGAGGAAATCAGTGGGTAACGATTCCTAATACCTTTCTAGTTGTATTCCTGTAATCTAACCTTAGTTTTGTCGTTTAATTTCGGATTTGGGATAAAAAATTGAGGAAGAGTGGAGAAAAGTTCTTAGGCCTTATTTTGGGGTTTTAATCTAGTTTTTATGCCGGATTGAAATAATTTTGATATAAATGAACTCGTGAGAGTATGAGCATTTTGAATTTGTAAATTTTAGCCGATTCTGAGATATGGGCCTTGGGGGGATGTTTTGGTCATTTTCCCTAATTTCGTATTTTTTCTAAGAGTTAATTAGTGGAATCAACTACTTGAAGTGATATTTACATTATGCAATTGATTTGAATTAGATTTAGGACATTTGGAGTTGAGTACTCGTCGGAAGAGTGTGGTTTCGGGTTGATAGTGAGCCGGTTTGAGGTAAGTGGCTTGCCAAACCTGTATGGGGAAACTCCCCTTAGGATTTGGTATTGTTGCTATACAAAATGTCTTGTACGTGAGGTGACGAGTGCGTACATGTGCTAATTTTTGAAAATCCTATTTTCATTAACTATAACTGTGTTTTCTTCTTTATTTATACTACTTGAAATTTAAGCCTACTATAAGCTTAGGGAAGCATGTCTAATTGACTTAATTGCTTTAGTTGCTCAAACTGCTTTATTTGATCTTCGTATAACATGCTAGGTTAGAAATACCTGTTTTACCTTGGTATGAATTTTGGGATGAACTGAATATTCTTTGTGTTGCTGCTGTGTGTTTACTTTAGGACTACGAGATAGTATCTCAGTAGATCCCATTGCTATCGCGCCCCTTTTTTTCTCGCAAAATCGGGTTTATGATATTTTGGAGGACAACTCGTTCCCTTTTGGGAATTGAGTGTTGAATTGAAGAATCACCACATAATGATTAAAGTGCAATAGGACACTAAGAAGGGTTTGAGTTAGAGAACCATAGTTTGGGTAAGGGCTAGAAATTATCCCGAAGGGAAGGTGTTAGGCACCCCTCAGGATCTACTAGTGTGGTTCCCGGCTATGTTACAATTGTGACTTAGAATAACAAGTAAGAAAACAAGGGTCTCAAATAGAGGGGGAGTTTTCACACATTAGTTGCAAGTAAATTGAGAGTTTGAAAAATAAAGAAAGCAGAAATTTTAAGGAAATAGTTTGGACAACTCTAAAAAAATACAAGTAAAGGGAAGGGGTTCGCATGTAATTGATGCAAGTTAATTGAAGTAGAAGAGATTAAAGAAGCTGAAAATTAAATAGTTTAATGTTCTAAAAAAAATATTTACAAGTAAAGGTAAAGGAGGGTCCTAGTTTGCAAATAAGATGGATCATCCCACACAACACCCGGTAACCGTTTATACACGTGGTGTTATCGCATTGTCATCATATCCATATCTACCCGTCCCACCCTGTTAATGTATTAAACGCGGAATAGTCTTGTTACCTATTACATGCTATTACCCGTCCCAATCCTATCAGTCCTGGAGGCATTTGAGACTACTAGTCCTGAAGGGGAGGGAAATGTGGATTTTGTATGGTTTAAGAAATGATAAAATTCTAGAGTGACAAACAAAACATGTAATGCAGTTATGGGAAGCACAGAACAATTAAAAGGCTCAAGCATGCCTCCTCACTTAAAAGCAGACTATTTAGCATGACTTACAATACTGGTTTTGGTCTGAATTAAATGTAAAGCGTTAAGGCAGGTTGGTTTATCACATATTTCTCATATAAGAAGTCCGAATTAGGCCTACCCCTGGTTGTAATTATCAAAAACTGATGCAATTAATTAATCACCTAATGGCTTGCTTAGGTGACACCTGTAGGCATGATATCTATTAATGCTGGAGTATGCTGATTTTAAATAAGGCTTATTGATTATAGAAAAACATAAGTTCTGCAGATATTAAACGACACTACTACTGATTTTAGACTTGTAAACGAGATAGACGATTCAGATTCAATTAGTTATTCCTATAGGAATTCTTTCTAAGTGTGATTGATTTTAAAACATTTATAAAAGTGCAGGAATCCTATAAACATGGTATCCAGAGTGCAATTTGTTATTTGAGCCTATAAACCGTTTTCCTAGTGATAAATGATATGTAGAAGTGCAGGAAAAAAACCTTATAGTTATGATCTCTATATGCAGAAGTGCAGAAAAACCTTATAGTCATGATATCTATATGTAGAAGTGCAGAAAACCTATACGCAGGATTTCTAGATCAGATGAAGAAGTGCAAAGTAGGATGTGATTGCAGGAATAGATACCTAGGAACATGATATCTACGCGTATGCATACATGAGTGACCCTCCCCTTTTTACTAAAACCCCATAAGTTATTACAAATTATTACAGACCAAAAGTAAAATTACATCACAATTTAAACTACAACCAAAGAGCCTAATTCAGACTCGAGGTCTAAAATATGAGATGAACCAACTCCAAAGATCAGGATTTCCAAAGCCTTTCTCATTTTTGGGTTTGTCAAAGTTCCCAACAGCCTCAAGTGGACTCCGGGCAATGCTTACACCCAAATACATTGTAGAATTGATTATAGTGCAGTGCGGAAGGGACAGCCCTCAAATGTCCAAGTTCAATGGGATCTCAAGGTCCCAAGGCAAGGCTTATAAGAGGAGGGCAGGACTTAGAATCTAAGAGAGAGTGCATGTGCACAGAGGGGATTTAGGGGTAATCCAAGATAGGCTGGTGGTCATACCTAGCAATTAGGAGTGCTGGCACACCCCAACCAGCCTGTTAAGCACATTGTTTGGGAGTTAGGATCCTTTAAAGATCAAGTCCTGACATGAGCAACAACTTGGGTGTTGCCATGTTCTGAACTTTAACTCAAACACACAGAAAGGGAGTAAGGGGTAGGGATTCACAATAGAAAAAGATGCAAGAAAATAACATGCATAATTAACATTAATCACTGGGCATGGGCAGTAAAGTAAACAGGATTGCAGAAGCTGTAAATAAACATATTGGGATGATGGCTAAAACTATATTAGAACATACCAGTTTCAAGGAATAAGAAGAAAAAAAGCAGTAGTAAAGCACAAATTGCAAGTAAATAGCCAGAAGAAACTTAGATGAGAATGTGAGAGTATTGAAATTGAGAGTGTGAGGTGAATAATGTAAAATTAGAGGTGAAGGTGTGTAGAAGTATTGAATTCGTTATCTGTAAAAGTGCAGAAGGGTCGTGCCCTTTATAGTGTAGAAAGAAAGTAGGAAAAGGTAAGAAAATATCATTGAAATCAATCTCCCTTTAATTAAGGGATTCTAATTTCAAACGGGTAAAAGGCAGTTTAGGAAAGAGTTGATCAAAATCTTTTCCAAAGTGGTACTATAAGGGCAAATACACAAGGGTTTATTTAAGGCAAAAGTTCATTGATACACGGTTTGTAACAAATAATGAAAGGGAATCAATCAAACAACCAACAAAATCAAAATTGCAGGCTTTGTCCGAATGAACCAGGTCAAGAAAAGGTAAAGAAGGTTCAATCAAAGAAAAAATTAGTAACAATCTGTCAAAACTTATTAAAAGGAATTCAGAACCAATCAGTAGTTGGCAAAACATTTTGAAGGAAGAATTCCTCCGATATAACACAGACATAAAAAAAAGAGTTGTCATGCTAATTACAAAAGACTAGCATAAGAAGGTTCAGAGTCATTACAAAGAAGTTCAAAATAAATTTATAGACTAGAATGGGTCTGGGGTTCATGGTTCAAAGTAGAACCCAAGTCCAAACACCAAATCAAATTTGGCAAAAAACCCCAAATCCTAGTGTTTCAACTCGAATCAGCCACAAAGATGAGAAGGCAAGCCATTGAAGTAGGCTCATAGGTCTCTTTCAGAGACTTAAGAGAAACAAACAGATATGATAGCAGGTTTGAAACAACAAAGAAACAAAACTAATTTAAAGAATAAAGAACCTGTTTTAAGAAAAGCTCAGAACTTAAGCAAGTTCAGAAGACAGAAGAAGTTGATATAAACTTGTGAAAAAGTAAAGGAAACATGTTTAGAACTCAAACTGAAGTTCAGTAAAGGCAAACAAACTTAAGAACTCAGTGGGAAACACATACAATAGAAGAATGCTGAAAAGTATAGCAAAGAATGGTTAGAAAAACATAAGCATGATTGGCATGCGAGCCTAGTCCGAAGGCACAATAGAATACAAAGTACAAGAGAGTCATGCATAGCAGACAGAAAAGCAGAAGAACAACACATGCGTGCTAAAACGTAGTATAGGAAAACACATATAAAGAAAAGAAAAAGGAAGAACCAGAAATACATTTTGAAACCCTTTCAGAAACCCTAAATCGAAGAGAAACAATTTTGGAAGAAAAGATTGGGGAAAACACTTTAAAAATCCAGTAAACAAGGATATAACATAGATCTAAGAAAACAAACTGAGAAAACCCTAGCTCAACTTAGGGATTTGGAAAAACCCTAGAAATAAGAAAGGCTTGGAAGAAATTCGGATCTTGAGTCAGATAAGGTCAGAAATAGGCTCCTAATGCTTGAATACGCCAGAGCAAAGGCCGGAGAGGGCATAGAACTATAGATCTGAGAAGATCTAAAAGAAAACCATCATGGTCAATCATCAACGCATCGAACACCCAGGGTTTAATGGTGGAGGGGGCGAGTACAGACCATCCATGGCCTGAGAAGCTATGGATTTCGGTAAAAGTATGGTGGAAAAAGGGTCGAAGACGACTAGGGTTCCGGAGAACCTTTGAGGGTGTTTTGAGGAAGGAGAGTATTGAAAGGCGGCGGACCAAACGAAATGGGGGGATTTGGTTAGGGTAGGGGAATTAAAAATGGTAAGCGACAATCCTGGCCGTTGATGAAAATGATCAACGACTTGGATTAAAAGAAGGGGCCAGGCAGGTTTTTAATTGGGTCGGGGGGCCGGGTTACAAAATGAAATTGGTCTAGTCCAATTAGGGGTTAGGATAGGGTCCATTGAGGGCTAAAATTGAAATGCAAATAGGCTGTAATTGTAAGGAAATGAGGCTAAATGTTAAATAGCCAGTTTTACATTTTATTTTACAAAAAATAGTACAAATGATTTTAAAAGAAAAATTAAAAGTACTGAGTTAGTTAATAACATATAAATATTAATTTAAAAATACTGGAGCCAATTTTTATAATTAAAATGCTATTGAAATTAAAATAGGCTAGAATTGCAATTATATGCAATTTAACTTTTAAAATACCAAGTAAATTTGTAAAAATGTATAAAAGATTACCTTAAATATATTTTTGTATATATATGGGAATAAAATAAATTATTCACCATAATTGATATTTTTGGGAATAATTCTTGGTTTTTATACTATTAAAATAGGTAATAAATTGATTTTAAAAACCTTCAAAAGTTAGAAAAAAATACCAAACCAGTTGGGCATGATTATATATACATGTACATATTATTTTGAAAGTATTTTGTATATCAAAAATACATAAGGAAAAATTGGGTATCAACAGCTGCCCCTCTTTACCCGGGAAGGATGAAAGAGTTGTCGGGTAAAGATATGATGGCCAATTTGACCGAAATAAATGGTTTGAAGAATTTTGACTAAGCTCTGGTTCTTGAGCTACCTACATATCCCTGGTCTTATAGGAATCAAGTCATATGTAGTTCAGGATCCCTCGGCGGAATATGTCGCTGGAGATTTTTGAAAAACAGATGCGCCATTCAGGTTGGGAAGGATGGTCAAAGTCTAGTAGGCTGCAGGAACTGGAGAGGGATTGCTCGTACTGAGACGGCAATTTCCGGCCAGTGTACCTGCAAATGAGCAACAAGAACATATATTGTGCGTAAATTTAAATGTGATGCAAGTTCCCGTTGAACCATGAATGATGTCTTTGGACTATTAAGATGATGTCCTCAGACCATGACGTCCTAGGCCATGAAGTGCATAATAAAGGATTCGTAGGCTATGAAATGATGTTCTCGGGCTATGCGAATGATGCCTCCGAACCATGATGCCTTTGATTAATGTTATGCAAAAGATAAAAGTGGGGTCCTCAGGCCATGGCATGGCGTTCTCGGGCTATGAAAATGGTGCCTCCGAACAATGACGCCTTTGAACAATTTGACAATCTTTCAGCCCATGAAATGCAGAAGGTGGCGATCTTTAAGCCGATGCAAGACGTAAATAAAAAGGGACGGTATTGCAGCCATGCAAAAAATAAAGTGGCAATATTTTAGCCATGCAAAAAAAAAAAAATTAAGTGGCGATATTTCAGCCATACAGGACGGAGACAGAGCTTAGTTTCGGAATGCAGAAAGGTAGCCTTATGCAATGCAGAAAATGCAGATGGAGTTAGAGCTTAACTCGGAAGGCAGAAAGGTAGCCTTATGCAATGCAGAAAATACAGATGGAGGTAGAGCTTAACCTCAGAAGGCAGAAAGGTAGCCTTGTGGAATGCGGAAAAATGTAGATGGAGGTAGATCTTAACCTCGGAAAGCAGAAAGGTAGCCTTATGCAATGCAGAAAAATGCAGACGGAGGTAGAACTTAACCTCAGAAGTCAGAAAGGTAGACTTATGCAATGTAGAAATGTAAAACGCAAATAGTAGTAAAATATCTTAGCTGATAGCTTGATAGCTGATAGATGATTGCGATATTATGGTTACCGGGAATATCGCGTACGGATAGCAATTGTAGATAGGTGATGGTTCTGCTAGTTGTGTTCCCGAGAAGTGTAAGTGTAAAGATATATCTGATGATTTTACGACTTGGGTGCTTACATCTAAAGAAAAATCATAAGTTTTGTAGAAGGGGAAGGTTAGTTCGTATCCCCGTGGACTTTGCTTCTACTGCTTGGCTCTATTTTTAGTGATGTTGTGTGAATCCTTGGGGTAGCGTTACTAAACAAAGCAATTTTGATAATAGACATGCAGGATTTAGTAAAAATATAACATTAATACATAATTGAGGATAGTTTTCTTTAGATGAACCGACGACTGCGACACGGTTCAAGACATTGCAACCTCCCTTGCTCTGGAATTTTTAGAGTCCTCCTCAAAATTCTGCCCCAGTTTCCAATAGCGGGGGTAAATAAAAATTTTATTGAATTGTGACCGAACCCATAGGGCTGCCTACGTATCCCCTCTTAAATGGGAATCCGGTCATGCATAGTTCAAATTACATCATAAAGGAAATCATAAATGGTTCCACATAATATCGCTTCACTACATTTGAATTGATTGGCTTCAGCTAAACTTCTCCATCCATTTATACAAGTATGAGGGATCCTCCTGTTAGAACCCGGTGAACCATGTATGGGACCTGCCAGTTGGGGGAGAATGTCCCTTTGGCTTCATCTTGATGCGGAAAAATCTTCTGTAACACCAGCTGCCCTAGTGTAAATTGTCTCTGCTTGACTCTTTTGTTGAAGGCTATGGACATTCTATTCTGATAAAGTCGACCATGGCAAACTACGTTCATTCTTTTTCCATCTATAAGAGCTAGCTGCTCGTAGTGACTTTTTACCCATTCTGCATCATCGAGTTCTGCTTCCTGTATGATCCTCAAGGAGGGAATTTCTACCTCAGCGGAAATGACCACCTCCGTACCGTGAACTAGCATATAGGGAGTTTCCCCAGTTGATGTGCGGAATGTGGTGCGGTACCCCAAAAAAGCAAATGATAGTTTCTCATGTCACTGCTTATGCTTCTCTATCATTTTCCTGAGTATCTTCTAGATATTCTTATTGGCAGCTTCTACGGCTCCATTCATCTGAGGTCTGTAGGCTATAGAAGTTTTGTGTCTGATCTTGAAGGTCTCACACACAGCTTTCATTAAGTCGCTATTGGGGTTGGAACCATTATCAATGATGATTGATTCTGGAATCTCGAATAGTCAAACAATGCAGTTGCGAACAAAGTCTACCATGACTTTCCTAGTCACTGCTTTGTAAGATGCTGCTTCGAACCTTTTGGTGAAATAATCAATTGCCACTAGGATGAATCTATGCCCGTTGGAAGCAGCAGGTTTGATTGGTCCAATAACATCCATTCCCCACGAGGCGAACGGCCATGGTAAGCTTGTTGCATTAAGCTCGCTTGGAGGCACCTTTATCATGTCTGCATGTATCTGACAGTGATGCCACTTTCAGACATACTGGATAGAGTCCATTTCCATAGTCATCCAAAAATAACCAGCTCGGAGTATCTTCTTTGCTAAGACAAAACCATTCATATGTGGACCGCAGGTCCTGGCGTGGATTTCTTTTCGCAGTTTGGATGCTTCATTCGTGTCGACACACCTTAGTAATCCCAAATCAGGAGTCCTCCCCTGTGAAAGAAATTGTCGGACAATCTTCAAAGTGTGTGCTTCTGAGTAGTGTTTGCAAGTTTTGGATACTCTCATATTGCCAAATATTCCTAGATATCATGAAACCACGGTTTTCTGTCAGCTTCTTCCTTGACATGAGCATGGTATGCCAGCTGATCATAGATGTTTATAGGGATAAGATCGATGAAATTCTTGTCTGGATGTTGTATTATAGATGATAGGGTAGCCAATGCATCGGGAAACTCATTCTGAACTCCGGGGACAGGCTGAAACTCTGTTTCTGTGAATCTCTTCCTCAATCCCTGTACATGATGCAGATAAGGGAGTATTTTGGAGTTCTTAGTTGCCCATTCTCCTTGGGCCTGATGTATAAGCAGGTCTGAATTTCCTATCACTAGTAATTCCTGAATGCTCATGTAAATGGCCAGCTTAAGCCCTAAGATGCAGGCTTCGTACTCGGCTATGTTGTTGGTGCACGGGAACCTAAGCTTTTCAAATACCAGATAATGCTGACCAATTTCCGATACTAGGGCCGCTCCTATGCCAAATCCTTTGAAGTTTTCTGCTTTATGGAAAAACATCCTCCAACCGTCATATGATTATCCAATATCTTCTCCTATGAAAGATACCTCTTCGTTAGGAAAATACATCTTTAGGGGTTCATATCCTCCATCTACGAGATTTTCAACAAGATAATCTGTTAAAGCCTGTCCTTTCATTGCCTTCTAAGTTACATAGACAATGTCGAATTCACTCAGTCGGATCTGCAACTTGGCTAGTTTGCCAATGGGCATGGGATTCTGAAAGATGTACTTCAACTGATCCATTCTTGATATGAGGTATGTAGTGTAGGCACAGAAATAGTGCCTCAATTTATGAGCTACCTAAGCCAAAGCACAACAGGTGCGTTCTAATAAAGAATATTGGGCCTCGTATAGGGTGAACTTCTTGCTAATATAGTAGATGGCATGTTCCTTCCTCCGCATTTCATTATGTTTCCCCAGAGCACAACCGAACGCTCTATCCAATACTATAAGGTAGAGTAGTAGGGGTCTACCTGGTTCCGACGGAACCAAAACTCTCGGTGTTGACAGGTACTCCTTGATTTTGTCGAAGGCTTTCTGACAATCATCAGTCCATTTGGTAGCGGCGTCCTTCTTCAACATTTTAAAGATCGGTTCACAGATGACAGTAGATTGAGCTATGACCGGCTGATGTAGTTGAGTCTCCCCAGGAAACTCATCACGTTTTTCTTGTTATTTGGCATTGGAAATTCTTGAACAACTTACCTTTGATGTATCTAGTTATATTCCTCGTCGACTTACAATGGATCCTAGTAGCTTTCTGACAGGAACCCCGAATGCACATTTCGTGGGATTCAGCTTCAAGTTGTACCTTCTTAGTCTGTTGAAGAACTTCCTCAAATCTTCCATATGATTCATGGCTTTCTTGGAGTTGATGATAAAATCATCTACATACACCTCTATCTCATTATGTATCATATCATGAAAAATGGTAGTCATGGCCCTCATTTAGGTAGCCCCAGCATTCTTTAACCCAAATGGAATCATTTTGTAACAATACATTCCACCACGGTATAATGAAAGCTGTTTTCTCAGCGTCCTCCTCATCCATCCATATCTGATGATACCCAGCAAAACAATTAACAAATGACTGCAGCTCATGCTTGGTGCAGTTGTCAATTAGAATGTGTATGGTTTGCATGGGGAAGTCATCTTTTAGAATGGCTCGATTGAGATCCTGGTCGTCTACACAGACTCTAACCTTCCCATCTTTCTTCGACACTGGCAAAATATTGTCTAACCATGTTGGATACTCTACTACTCTGAGAACCTTAGCTTTTACTTGCTTAGTGACTTCTTCTTTGATTTTCAGACTCATGTCAGGTTTGAACTTTCCGAGCTTCTGTTTCACTGGTGTACTTGTCGGATCAGTTGGCAGCTTGTGTTCCATAATAGATGTACATAGACTAGTCATATCATCATACCACCAGGCGAATATGTTCTCGTATTCCTTTAGAAATTTCGTGTACTCTTCCTTTTCTGATGGTGACAAATGAACACTGATGCGCATTTCGTTAACATTTTCTATATTTCCCAAGTTAATGACATCAGTCTCGTCCAGGTTGGATTTAGCTCTATTCTCAAAATCCTAAACCTCTTTGACAACCTCTTCTGGTATATCATCTTCCTCTGAATCTATGTCCCTTTATTGCATTGTCTCATTGCATGTCATAGTCATCGGTTCATCAAGATAAGTAATAATAATGTTGTTTAAGTAAAGTAGACAAGAGAAAGTAATAAGAGTAAGATTTATAAGAAACTGAAGTGCTTTGATAAATTTCATAATTGTTTTGAACATTGGAGCTCTTATTTTAAAATAAAAAATGCGGAAAGAAAGCCAACTAGTAAAAAGAAAAGATAATGCATGGTGCTTTGTTCAGCCTTGCTACCCCGAAGCTTTCTGGGCTCTGGTGGTTCTGACAATCCAATTGTTGACGCGTGCTCCTCGGCCCACGGCTTGTATAGAAGGGCCTTCCTCCCCTTCCTCCTCGAAAATCTTCCAAGAATAAATTCCTCATCGCCGTCAGTGCTTCCTCTTCTTCTGACCCATATATAAAATCAACTGGATGGAAAGTGTGCTCCAAGTGGGGTATAGGCTATTCCAGTGGATAGTAAGGGCCACGCCCGAGTGGCGAACATTCGTTGAACTCTTTCCAGGTGTACTCGTACCCCAGACCGAAAGTGGTACCATGTTTCTTCAGCTTGATAGGTTTAGGGATTCCTTGGAGGTTTTTGCTAAGTCCCCTTCCAGGTTCATATCCGCTCCAGTTCAGTATGCTTTTAATTTTGTTATCCCACCACATGTCCTTATCAACAGCGTTGACTCGTTCGATGTGGTGGTAGGTTTCCCCACCTATCATTCTTCCTCCTCCAATTTCTGGGATTGTTTGGCGACTGTATATAGGATTTCTACCTTCGCCGTGAATGATCATCTCTTGGTGATTCCACTCAGACTTTACTGCCTAATGTAGTGTGGATGCTACAGCCCCAGCGGCACGAATCCAAGGTCGTCCCAAAAGCATGTTGTAAGATGTTGGGACATGTATTACTTGAAAATCAACGTCAAACCAAGTGGTCCCATTTGCAAACACAAGCTAATTTCCCCAATAGTGGACCTTTGGGAACCATCGAAAGCTTTGACATTGATGGCTCCATCCTTGATCTCATGCAGGCTATTTCCTAATGTTCTGAGACTTACCAATGGGCAAATATTGAGGCTGGACCCTCCGTCAATCAGAATTCTGGTGATGAAATAATTCTGGCACTGCATAGTGATGTGCAATGCTTTATTGTGACTTAAACCTTTTGGTGGCAACTCATCTTCATGGAAGGTGATCTTGTGACTCTCCAATACTTGCCCTACCATATTTGCCATCTCTCCTCCAGTGATGTTGCTCGGCATATATGCCCCACTCAATACTTTTAACGGAGCATTCTTATGTGCATTAGAAGTTTGTAGTAAAGCTAGGATAGAGATATGTGTCGCTGTTTTGTTCAATTGATCGATGACCGAGTACTCCTTTTCTTGTATTTCTTTAGAGATCATCAGACCCAGTTTTAGTGACGGTTGGTCGTCCAGAGACTTGCTCACTCGACTCAGCAAAATGTTCAGGAGTATATACTCTGTCGATTCTTGTCATACCCTGTGCCGCAACTGCTTATCCGAATTTAGCCTTCCCTTTCATCCTTGCGTCGGCTGTGTAATCCCAAGGGATGGCCTTTGTATAGAATAGTGCTATGGCTGACATTGCCACTAAAATAGGTACCCCTGCTTTGGAAGGTAACATAACAGCCTCAAATGGTACAGGTGCCTTTGGGGACCCAAACTCGACCTTAATCGGTCCTGGCGTCTTTTCAGAAGAAGGTGCTTCCAAATCAAGTGATATGGACATGTGCACCTCGGCGTCTTCAGAAGGCTGATCTGGACCACAATCGGGTTAAGGGTGATTGTTGGTTTCTTTGGCTTGTCACCTTCTGTTATCAACCAGATTGATCCCTTGGGGTCCCAATCATCTTCTATCTTGATCATGTGAATGTCTTCACCCTTGTGGTCATACAGAGGGTTGTTGTGGAGATTTGGAGCAGGCTCGTTAGCCACAATAATCTTATATATTGGGCAATGCTCGGATCTTATTTTTTAGGGAACGACATTCAACAAAGGTATGCCCTTTCAAGCGTGAATGGTATGCACAGGATTTGTTTGGGTTGACCCATTGGGAAGGGTTTTTAGGAGTTATACCATGGATAGGGGTGACATAACTAGCAGCTTTGAGCGATTCATATAGCTGGTCAATTGGTTCGGCAATGGCGGTGTATTGTTTGGGAGGTTTGCGGTCGAAATTTGGTCAAGGTCTAGGAAAGTTTTGGTGAGTGGAAGGTGATTGATAGTGAGAGGGTTGAGCATTGTAAGCTTGGTAGACATGTGCGGGTTAGGAATATCTGGGTGAAGTGGGCTGATATATAGGTGGTGGATGTGATTGGTAAGCAGGTAGTGGAGGTGATTGGTAAGTAGGTGGTGGAGGTGATTGGTAATTTGGGGTATATTGATATGTGAGTAGAGGTATTGGGTAGGTTTGGTATTTGATTAGGGAATTTGTTCTCTGTGCAACCATTATGGTGCCCACATTCCTTTTCTTGGACGTGCCACCAGATTGTAGAGCCTTGTTGGTAACCTGTAATGCTTCAAAGTTAGTGACCATACCACTATTTATACCTTCTTCGATCCTCTCCCCTAGCTTGATGATGTCGGAAAACTTCTAGCCTTCAATCAGCATCAACCTCTCATAGTACTGTGGGTCTTGAGCTCGAACAAAGAACCTGTTCATTTGTTCTTCTTCTAAAGCTGGTCTGACCATAGCAGCCTCTAATCTTCAACAAGTAGCATACTCGTGGAATGTCTCCGTGGTTTTTTTTTCCTTCAAGTTCTGGATGTAGAACATATCTGGCACATTTTCCATATTGAACCTGAACCTGTCCATGAAATCGGATGCCATACTTACCCAATTCAACCACTTCTTCGGGTCTTGGCTAATGTACCAAGACAGAGTATCTCCTTTAAGACTCCTCATGAAGACTTTCATGTAAATCTTTTCGTCTTTCCCCACTCTGATTAGCTTGTCGCAGTATGTTCTCAGATAAACTCTTGGACCCCCGGTACCGACAAACATCTCGAACTTAGGAGGTTTGTACCCCTCGGGCAGTTCGATATTGGGTTGAATGCAAAGGTCGTCGTAATTCAGCCCTTCAATCCCTTTACTCCCTCGATGCCCTTAATTCTGCTAGTCAGCTTCTTGAGTTCCTCCACCAGATTCTTGATAAGCGAGTCCTTATCATCAGACTCGGGTGTGCTTGAGATGGGTTGAGTAGGATTTGGCACAGTTGCCACATATATAGGGGTATTGTGATGAGGGTGAAGATGGTCGTTTTGTGAAGTATATAGGTTCCGGGATGAGTAGTGGAGTATTGTTGGATGTGTGGCAAGCGTTGCAGTGGTGATGAGGAGCGGAGTGATTTTATGGTTTTGGAATGTTTTGTGGTGGTGTGGGATTTTGATTTCTCGGGAAACGGACATCTGGGGTGGTGAGGGAAAATGACAAGCTTGCCAATTTCCGAACTTGGTTCAGTCCTTCTTGAAATTTCAACAACTTTTGTTCGAGATGGGAGGCACTTTTCTTGGATACCTGAATACTCTGAGGAACCTCTACCCGTTCGATTGAGTTCTCCTTCCTGGTGTTGCTCAAATCCTCCATTTTACCCTTGTTCCTATTTCTGACGGGACTAGGAGGAGGAGTAGGTGGAGGGCCCTTGGATCTTGTGGAGTATGGTGACGTTGCCAAAGTGCATGAACTAACCTCTAGGGAGGGGAATAAAACAAAAGTAAAACAAAACAAGGTAGCAAGTTAGTGAGGATTATGAGAAGAAAATGTTGCAATATTTAAACACATAGTGCAAGAATATACATCGTGTCCTAATTTGGGAGCCTCATTGTGCCCGAGGTAGGCCTAGAGCCAAGTTGATTTGGAGAAATTATAACGCTAAATGCCTCATTTCATTGATAAAAATAAGACGAATCCCGAAACGGCACTAAAATAGCAGAAAAAATAAAATATCACTAATGGCCAGTGGCCTTATTACAAGCAAAGAAAAGACTCCTAACTACTTGGTCCTAGAAGGACCTTCCCTAGACTCGGCATCTTTAGCTCCATCTAATAGCTTCACCAGCTCACGAAGTCCCAGCAGCAAGTAAGCTCTAGCCAGGTGTCCACCTTCGTTTCGCTCAGTATTCTGGCAGTCATCGATCCATTTGTTGAATTTCCCTTCTAGCTCCACTAAACCCCGCTCCAAGTATCCCAGTCGCTTGTTTACGCTGACAGCCATGTCTTTCCACTCTTCAATCAGATTTTGGTGGGCTTCTTGCATTTCAAGGTGCTCACTTTCACATTCCCAAATCCTCTTGTGCAGTTAGTTGTACTTGACCCGTGCTTCAGCTTTTTCATCGATGATCCTGTGACCTCGAACAAACCCGGGTTTACCTAACCTATTATGATCATCTTCCAACCAGCTTGGACAGTATGGAGTGTAACCAACATGGTACTTGTCTGGTTTAATGGAATCCTTTCCCAGGACAATTTTGCAGTGCTACATATGCTAAGCTTGTCACTTGTATGGACTATCGCTATCTTGAAAGTCGGCGCTGAAGTGACTTATCTTGTTGACCCTTGGTATAACCTGTTTCCTTCCTGCCTGCCTCATAACTCGGAGAGGAACGTAAAGGTGAGTTCCCCTCAAACCGATAAGTATCAGGAATGGTGCATCCCTGGACTGGATAATGAACTCTCCAATAGGGAACCACACGAACACCTATTGTACCTGGTCCTCTTTCAGATTTTCGAACAACTCTACCCATCCTTTAGCATCTTTTGGTTGAGCAAACATGTTGGGCATATAGTTCGTTCGCCTTGGCTAATGGAAGGCAATATGATCGTCCCAGTCTCTACGTAGAATCTCTTGTCGATACTCACCCCTCTGGAGATGTTCCAGGAGCCAGAGTAGGAGTAACAAGTTGCAACCTTCGAAGTGCTTGGCACCCTGTTGGCATTTCTCTAGGGCTCGGTAAATCTCTGCAATAATCATGGGCACTATGCTAAATGGCTGCCCACCAATTCCCTCCATTAAAGTCTTGGTGACCATGGCTAGTCCGGTATGGATCATAGCTTTCTTCATAGGAAATACTATCATCCGCAAAAAGTAGAACATGAAGACAAAGACCCTTTGGTGGATCTGTCCTAATGATGTGAGGGCGAATTCATCCGGATAAGTACGGTAGGACTTTCTATGACCGTAGCTCTCATACAGATAGTCAAAGGGAATGTATGAATCCTTCAAATATATCTAGTCGGGATTCTTCTTTAGACCCATCATTTTGAGAAAACCCCTATCCTTGCGATTTTCGGCATTAGCAAACCTGGGGTTTCCCGCGGTATCTCAGATAGTCCTCCTATTTCCTCTAGCAAAGGTGTCACCTCAATCTCCACGAAGCGAAATACAGACCTATCACAATCCAAGAACAGGGTAGCAGCTTCAATAATTTTGTTGTTGGGTTGAATTTCTAGGAGAGAAGGCAGCTTTCCTAGATATTTCATGAGAAGAGCCTAATCACTAGAATGAAGATCTCCCGACCAGTTTAGCAACCTTGGGTGGATGTTGGTTACCATGCCGAATCTGGGAACTTCGTGCCTCATTTTCTGCAAGACAAAGGTTTTAGACCCTTACCCCCGCCAGACTCGATTATTAAATATCAACAATTAGCATGGAAGCATTTAGTTGTCCAAATAAATGCACATAACATGGTGGTGTCCGTTTGGGTTTCAAGGAAACCTAGTGAACTTTGGACAAGGCTACTCTTAAAGAGTTGTTATGCGGACAACATAACTGACTCGGCTAGGTTTGACCATGATGTATCCACAGTTAAATAGAGTAAGGTTTCTATGGGGTATTAGACTGGTACCCTTGAGCGGACAACTCAAGAGGGACATGCACGAAACCGTTGACTACACCACTGATTGACAGGTTTTACTGCAAATACGTCTTTGCGAAATTTAGGGGGTAATGATATCGGAAGGGCGCAACCGCTCATTATAAGCATTGCTACGGTATTTTGTTTGGAACGAGTGAAATATGATGTTGAAGATGCAATTACAATAATTGAACAAATTTTCATGTATTTGCACGTTTACAAAGTAATAATTACAACAGTTTTTGATAATTTACAACAGTATTGAAGGAAAGCGACAAAGGAAAGCTTTAAAAGAAACAAAAGAAATGAAGAGACAAGTCAGTTTCGTAGTAGAAGAAGAGATAAAGACATTAAGTAAGGCAACAAAGAAGTAGTAAAGTCAGAAGCAAGATGAAATGGTAAAAGCCTAAAGAATTCCCCAGCAGAGTTGCCATGCTGTCGCGCCCCCTTTTTCTCGCAAAATCAGGTTTATGACATTTGGGAGGACAACACGTTCCCTTTTGGGAATTGGGTGTTAAATTGAATAGTCGCCACCTAATGATTAAAGTGCATTAGGACATTAAGAAGGGTTTGAGTTAGAGAACCAGAGTTTGGGTAGGGGCTAGAAATTATCCCGAGGGGAAGGTGTTAGGCATCCCTCAGGATCCACTAGTGTGGTTCCTGGCCATGTTACAATTGTGACTTTGAATAACAAGTAAGAAAATAAGGGTCTCAGATAGAGGGGGACTTTTCACACATTAGTTGCAAGTAAATTGAGAGTTTGAAAAATAAAGAAAGCAGAAATTTTAAGGAAATAGTTTGGACAACTCTAAAAAAAAGACAAGTAATGGGGAAGGGGTTCGCACGTAATTGATGCAAGTTAATTGAAGCGATGAGTTTAAAGAAACTGAAAATTAAACATTTTAAAATTCTCAAAAAAAAAACAATATAGCCAAGCAAAGGTAAAGGGAGGTCCTAGGTTTGTAAATAATATGGATCACCCCACACAACACCCGATAATCGTTTATACACGTGGTGTTATCGCGTGGTCACCATATCCATATCTACCCTTCCCATCATGTTAAGGTATTAAACACGAAATAGTCTCGTTACTTATTCCATGCAATTACCCGTCCGAAACCTATAAGTCCTGGAGGAATTTGGGACTGCTAGTCCTAATAGGGAGGGAAATGTGGATTTTGTATGGTTTAAGAAAAGATAAAATTCTAGAGCGACAAACAAAACACGTAATGCAGTTATGGGAAACACAAAACAATTAAAAGGCTCAGGCAGGCCTCCTCAATTAAAAGCAGACTGTTTAGCATGACTCACAAATACTGGTTGTGGTCTGAATTAAATTTAAAGCTTTAAGACGGGCTGGTTTATCACATATTTCTCAGATAAGAAGTCCGAATTAGGCTTACCCCTGGATGTAATTATCAAAGACTGATGTAATTAATTAATCACCTAATGGCTTGCCTAGGTGACACCTATAGGCATGATATCTAATAATGCAGGAGTATGCTGATTTTAAAGAAGGCTTACTGATTATAGAAAAAACATAAGTTTTGTAGACATTAAACAACACTACTACTGATTTTAGACTTGTAAGCGAGATAGACGATTCAGATTCAGATAGTTATTCCTATATGCATGCTTTTTAAGTGATTGATTTTAAAATGTTTATAAAAGTGCAGGAATCCTATGAACATGGTATCCAGAGTGCAATTTATTATTTGAGCCTATAAACCATTTGCCTAGTGATAGATGATATGTATAAGTGCAGGAAAAAAACCTTATAATCATGATCTCTATATGCAGAAGTGCAGAAAAACCTTATAGATGAACCAAAATATGAGATGAACCAACTCCAAAGATCAGGATTTCCAAAGCCTTTCTCATTTCTGGCTGTGTCAAAGTATTCAAGAGCCTCAAGTGGACTCCGAGCAATGCTTACACCCAAATACATTGTAAAATTTATTATAGTGCAGTGTGGAATGGCCAGCCCTTAAATGTCCAAGTTCAGAGGGATATCAAGGTCCCAAGGCAAGGCTCATAGGAGGGGGGTAGAACTTAGAATCTTAGAGAGAGTGTAGGTTCATAGAGGGGATTTAGGGGTAAATCAAGACAGGCTGGTGGTCATACCCAGCAATTAGTAGTGTTGGCACACCCCAACCAGCCTGTTAAGCACATTGTTTGGGAGTTAGGACCCTTTAAGGATCAATTCCAGACATGAGCAACAACTTGGGTGTTGACATGTTCTGAACATTAACTCAAACACATAGAAGGGAGTAGGGGGTAGGGATTCACAATAGACAAAAATGCAAGAAAAGAACATGTATAGTTAATATTAATCACTAGGCATGGGTAGTAAAATAAACAGGATTGTAGGAGATGTAAATAAACATATTGGGATGATGGCTGAAACTAAATTAGAACATGCCAGTTTCAAGGAATAATAAGAGAAAAAGCAGTAGTAAAGCCCAAATTGCAAGCAAACAGCTAGAAGATACTCATATGAGAATGTGAGAGCATTGAAATTGAGAGTGTGAGGTGAGTAATGTAAAATTAGAGGTGAAGGTGTGTAGAAGTATTGGATTCATAGTCTGTAAAAGTGCAGAAGGGCCGTGCCCTTTATAGTGCAGAAAGCAAGTAAGAAAAGGTAAGAAATTAGCATTGAAATCAATCTCCCTTTAATTAAGGGAATCTAATTTCAAACGGGTAATAGGTAGTTAAGGAAAGAGTTGATCAAAATCTTCTCCAAAGCAGTACAATAAGGGAAAATACACAAGTGTTTATTTAAGGAAAAATTTCAGTGGTACACAGTTTGTGACAAATAAGGAAGGGGAATCAATCAAACAACCAGTAAAATCAAAATTGCAGGCTTTGTCCGAATGAAGCAGGTCGGGAAAAGGTAAAGAAGGTTTAATCAAAGAAAAATCAGTAACAATCAGTGAAACCTTATTAAAAGGAATTCAGAATCAATCAGTAGTTGGCAAACTTTTTGATGGAAGAATTCCTCCCATATAAAGCATAAAGATATAAAACAAAAAAAAGAGTTGTCATGCTAATTAGAAAAGACTAGCACAGGAAGGTTCAGAGTCATAAAAAAGAAGTTCAAAACAATTTATAGACTCAGAATGAGTCTGGGAGTTCAGGGTTCCAAAGTAGAACCAAAGTCCAAACACCAAATCAAACTTGCAAAAAAACCCCAAATCTTAGGGTTTGAACTCGAATCAGACACAGAGATGAGAAGGCAAGCTATTGAAGTAGGCCCAGAGGTCTCTTTCAGAGACTCATGAGAAACAAACAAATGTGATAGTAGGTTTGAAACAACAAAGAAAGAAAACTGATTTAAACCATAAATAACATGTTTTAAGAAAAGTTCGGAACTTAAGCAAGTTCAGAAAAGAGAAGAAGTGATATAAACTTAAGAAACAGTAAAGGAAGCATGTTTAGAACTCAAACAGAAGTTCAGTAAAGGAAAACAAACTTAAGAATTCAGTAGGAAACACATACAGTAGAAGAATATTGAAAAGTATAGCAAAGAACAGATAGAAAAACATAACAAAGATTGACATGCGAGCCCAGTCCGAAGGCACAGTAAAATTCAAAGTACAGGAGAGTCGTGCATAGTAGAAAGAAAATCAGAAGAACAACACATGCATGGTAAAACATAATATAGGCAAATACCCGTAAACAAAAGAAAAAGGAATAATCAGAAAGACGTTTTGAAACTCTTTCAAAAACCCTAAATCGAAGAAAAATAATTTTGAAAGAAAAAATTGGGGAAAACACTTTAATAATCCAGTAAGCACGGATATAGCACAGATCTAAGAAAACAAACATAGAAAAACCTCGAGCAGCTTAGGGTTTAGGAGAAACCCCAGAAATGAGAAAGGCTTGGAAGAAAGTCTGATCTTGAGTCGGATGAGGTCAGAAATAGGCTCCTAATGCTTGAATACGCCGGAGTAAAGGTCGGAGGGGCCATAGAACTATAGATCTGAGAAGATCTGAAAGAGAACCATCGAGGTTAGTCCTCAGCACTTCGAACACCCAGGGTTTAATGGTGGGGGGTGAGTATAGACCATCCATGTCCTTAGAAGCCATGGATTCCGTTTAAAGTACGGTGGAAAAAGGGTCGAAGACGACTAGGATTCCGGAGAACATTCAAGGGTCTTTTAAGAGAGGAGAGTATTGAAAGGCGACAGACCAAACGAAATGGGGGGATTAATCTAGGGTAGGGGAACTAAAAATTGTAAGGGACAATCCTAGCCGTTGATCAAAACGACCAACAACCTGGATTAAAAGAAGGGGCCAAGTGGGTTTTTAATATGGTCGGGGGGCTGGGTTAAAAAATGAAATTGGGCTAGTCCAATTGGTTTTTAGGATTAGGTCAATTGAGGGCTAACATTGTAATGTAAATAGGTTGTAATTGCAACGAAATGAGGCTAAATTTTAAATAGCCAGTTTTCCCTTTTATTTTATAAAAAATAGTAAAAATGATTTTAAAAGCAAATTAAAAGTACTGAGTTAGTTAATAACACATAAATATTAATTTAAAAATACTGGAGCTAACTTTTATAATTAAAATGCTATTGAACTTAAAATAGGCTAGAACTGCAATTATATGCAATTTAGCTTTTAAAATACCAAGTAAATTTGTAAAAATATATAAAAAATTACCTTAACCATATTTTTGTATAAATATGGGAATAAAATAAATTATTCACCAAAATTGATAATTTGGGAATAATTCTGGGTTTTTATACTGCTAAAATGAGCAATAAATTGATTTTAAAAACCTTCAAAAGTTAGAAAAAAAAATATCAAAACACTTGGGCATGAGTATTTTATATATAAAAAATACATAGAAAAAAATTGGGTATCAACACCTGAATGTTTACTTTGGGACTACGGATTGTATTCCGGTAGATCCCTTGCACATTTATCTTGAAACTATGTGACTGCACCCGTAGATTCCTCCAGTACTTGGTATTTACATTTGGGGCCTACGGATCGTGATTTCTGTAGATCCCAGGCGCACTAAGAGTTGGACTACGGGAAGACACCCAGGAGATCCACTGGATATTTTTATTTGGGGGCTATAGGACGGTATCCTGGTAGATCTAGGATTTGCTAGATATTTAGGATTTGGGGGCTACAGGACGATAACCTGGTAGATCCCTGGGTGCTATATCTATGTTGAGATGTATTCTTTCTGTGATGTTTTTCTTTTTTGTATTTGTTGGTATTCTTATTATCCCGTGTTACTTCATACTGTTAGCATTTAATTATATTATCGTATTCTATACTATTTTACCTCATTTTTAGCTATAATCAGTATATCCCTAACTTTCCCCATCGCTACTCGACCGAGGTTAGGCTTATACTTACTGAGGTATGTCGACTTAGTCCTACTACCCTTGAGGCAAGGTGATTCTGCAAAGACTTCGAGGTATATCCGCCGTGTCCGTTGACCAAGGAATCCCTTTCCATTCTCTCTCATTGTATTAACCCTTCTGTATTTACTTTTGTTTAGACATTCTAGAGTTAGGCACTTGTAGTTATTCAACAGTTTGTGATTTCATGAGATTCTAGGTTATGGGAAGTTGCCAGTCTGAGAGTTATATTGAATATGCCGAGCGGCATCTTTAAACTTCACTATGTTTATTCCACAAGTTCTTATTTGTTTGTCTGGTTTTTCCCTGTTTCCGCAATTGTTAGGCTTACCTAGTCGTAGAGACTAGGTGTCGTCATGATAGTTCATGGAGGACGAACGGTGGCCGTGACATCGATTATCTATACTTATGGCTTTACTACAACTAGGTAGGTCATATTATACAATAAAACTTACTTCAGTTTATTTTTATCGAGGTCTGCTACCTAAATCCGGGTTATTCTCTTGCTGATTATCCTATATGTATATATTTGTCTTTTAATGCTTCCTCATCACTTTTGATCTTAAGAAGGACGGCCTAATCTGACCTTATACTTTGTAACTTTTATCCATCCATTGTTGATTCAACTCAATGTTGATCTATAATATACACCTGATAACTTGAAACCTTTACATTTTCACTAAGGCTCACCTCTCATCGGAGAACATTTGAAGTGACTTACTGATCCACCTAGGGATGATACTTTACTTCAATAATAATATTTCATAGCATTCCAACGTGATTCATCTTATGGGGGGGGGATTCTAACCCTGTGGAGCTCATGAAATTGCTTTTCTATAGATTATTACTCAATCAAATGCCTAAATGTCATCTTCTTATCTATCACAATTACACCCTTATTCTACTACTAGGGCAACATTCTATTTCTTTTAAATTCTCCTAGTTTTAGACTCCTCTGAGTTCATTCGTTCTATATTGAGATTTCTATAACTTACGGAGACCATCAACTCTCTTGTTTTAAAGGTCTTAATCTCGAGGCTTTACCAATTCTTGTCACCATCTCACTCCCCTTTTTTTTAAAATCCTCACTCCTATCTACCTCAAACCTTGTCGCTCAATCATACTTTAGCTTGTGACCTACAAATACTGATTTATACTACTTGCAACCTTCCTTGAACTTGCTAGCACCATAAATTTCCCTTCATGCCTTCTCAATTGTCTTTAAATGTAAGAAATCTCTTTTCTTGGGCTTTATGTCACTTGTTGCATGACCACTTGGCTTATCTTATTGCCCATGAATACTGTAATTATCTGTAACTCATATGATCTCGAATATCACTTACTTCCCGTTCATTAGTCTTGATAGGTGCAACTTTCTTATGGAGTGCATATAATGTTGTAGTGAGACTGTTTTCAAATGGCCATTTCTTGTTCAAGTTACTATGCTTAGGTTGTCTTCCTTATTTCCTTAGCTAGTCTTTTATTGTAGCACTTAGGGAGGACCCTCTGACTCTTGTAAAACTGCGAGCTTATTACATCGTATAGTTGAAGAATTTTTGATGTTCTTCCTCGCCTATAATTATCCTTGGTTACTTACCTCCACGCCCTTGTGCGTGTAAGGTTCCTTCTGAACTAATATTTTGAGTATCTTCCCAACGACACTCTTTTTTATTTCTGTAACACTCATACGGTACCTTTAACTACCCCGACTCCTATCTAAATATTTCTAAAGGATTACAATGTCAAAATTGTAAGGCTGACTTCACTATATTGGGTTTCACTATGTTTATCTTATACGATCTAATGATTTATCTTTATCCTCTTATCTTGACATAAGTAGAATCTTCCTGAATCAACTGCTAACTGCTTATTGGTCCATTCTTATATTTATATTCTACATAATCTCTCTTGGTTTATATCTTTTGTCTTAATTTACCTCTCACGCTGGCTCCTTATTTATCAATAACATCCCAGGCAGTAACCATTACTTCCTCTCCCTGACATCGTGCTTCCAAAATATTCTGGAATCGTATCATATTTATAGGATCTGAATAAATGCAATCTCATTCCTTTAGCCTTTTTACCGCTTATTTCCTTTACAATTATATACTTACCTCATCATATTTGGTATCTTTTCATATCTTCACTGACATCTTACTCGCCTTGCATTAACCCCCTGATCGCAGCGGACTCAACCTTAGGAAGAGTGGGCGCTAATACATTTACCCAGTAGTGGTATCAGGGTCAATTTCCATAGGGAGCTAGATGAGGGAGTTGAGTATTTGTTAAGTCTAGAGATGTGTTTTGGCTTCTAATTGTACTTCTACCATTTTTGGGTTTTTATATTTATCAACTACAATTTAACAACTACTAATTAGAACTAAATTATGCTAAGATATTGATTCTAGTTTGTATGCAAGATAGAGAAAAGCACTAGGGTCGTGGCATTTACCTAGGTAGTTAACTAATGGGTAGAGATTCCTAATGCACGAATGATGATTATGGGACTTATGCTATAACCGTTGCACGATTGCACTCACTCTCACACCTCTCGGTAGAGAGAGTGATTTTGCCCAATTGAGTCTCTTGAGACCAATTGGGTAGGCCAATATACCCAAGCAACTTAGGGTTCAAATTGGGTAATTACTCTCTCGAGGTTTAACCCGTTAACTGGGAATACCATTCTCATGGGTCCACCCCAATTCCTTGTTGGGTCAATTTTGAAGTCATAGACACTCTTTCTCAAGAAGTGTCAAGACCCACTAAGCTAAACTTAGTGTTTGCAACCACCAAATCCTAATTAAACCATAAAATTAACCCAAATAGCAAACACACAACATCAATCAAGCACTAAACAATCACACCCATTAATTACCCACACTAGGGTTGAGCCATAACCCTAGCTAATGGGTTTAGCTAGACATGAAAGGAGCAGCAATTGAAGAAATAATAGATAAAACCAACATATGGATTACCTATATTGATAATCTAAAAGAATCCACATTCAAATAAGAAGAAATTGCCCAAAATAGGCTTAAACTTTTATCTCACGAGTGCAGCAGCTGTGTCTAGTACATAACTTAACCTAAAATTGATAAAATATTCTATTTATACAAGGCTAGAAAAACTGGACAAAAATGCCCCTGCGGGACTGGCGCAGACCACGCAGAAACGTTGCGCGGCCGCGTAAGGTCTTGGTCTTCAATGTCTTCACTCTGGAGCTGGAGGCGCAGACCGTGCAAAAAGGAGCGCGATCGCGCTGACTGAGGAACGCGGACCGCACAGAAATGGGGCGCGGCCGCGCGGATAAATTGGCCACAAATGACAATTCTCTGAATCTCACCCACGCGGACCGTACTGTTTTGGTGCGCGGCCGCGTGAGTTTTTCCTTAGACTCTGAAGTTCCTCAGGAGCGGACCGCGTCAGCGTGAGCACGGACCACGCAGGTCTCAAGCAGAATCCCAACTCTCTGAATCTCCAGTGCGGCCGCGTAGCAAATCAGTGCGGTCCGTGCTAGGTCTGTTTAATCTTCACTTTACTTGACTTTCACACTTGGCAGATTTCACTCCTTGTCGAGCCGATTTGTGACCATTTTCATCTTGTCGTTCAAACCTGCGATCATGTGCAATTTGTTAGCATTTTGGGACTAATTTATGTCAAATCACGTACAAAGCTTAGGCAATTATGGGTATAAAACATGTTAAATTCACAGTTATCAACTCCCCCAAACTTAAACATTTTCTTGTCCTCAAGCAAATAATATAAGACCTACCCTTCATTTGAAAACAACCAGTTAAATCCTGCCTATCCTAAAGTAACCTCAACAAGCATCAATTGGGACTAACAATTCCCCTCAATGCGAATGCATCATTAACACATTTAAGCTTTGAAAAACTTGTGGATCAAGTGTGACACAAGAGCATCAATAGTTGACACATATTCATCAAAGAACTTTTCTCAATTGCTTTGGTCATTGTGGAACCCAAACTCGCACATCCTCAACTTTCCCTAAGTTAATCCTTGCCTTTTAGAGTATTGACACACAACCGAGGTGGATGAAATTTCACTCATCTCTCTCAAGAAAAAGGCCATAAGTCCGTCTCTAAGTGCCATATGCTTGCCCCTCGTGTAAGTATCCAATAATGTAGGCTTCCCTCAACTCAAGATTATATAGGGCTTTTGAGGAGTCATTGTGAAGGCTTTTGGGTAAAGGTAGGACATGTGTTTGTAAAATTGGGTTCAATCTTCCCTTAAGCACTTCTTTTGATTCATTTTGGCGCACTCTCTTGACTCATTTGAGTATTTCTTCTTTCAAGGGGTTAGAGAGGCATATTGTCACTCTTTCTTTTTGCAATTCAAACCTTTCTCCTTTTTGTTCACCTTTTTCACATCTTTTTTTCACTTTTTTGCTGTTCTTGAATTCCCTTTTTGGTTCTAATTCACTTTTTTGTCTTTATTTTTGACTTTTTCTCTTTTTCATTTCCTTCCTTTTCTTTTTTCTTTTGTGCCTTTTTACCATATTGGTGTCTTTCTTGTCTCTCCCCCAAACTTAGACATTTGCCATTACTCAAGGGAAGATTTGGGTTCCAAGAGAGGGTTTCATTAAAAACGGGTATAGGCTTGTAACTTTGGTTCATGAAAGAAGAAGGTTTATGGCTCAAAAAGGGTGAACTAGAGATCATTTCATTGGTAGGTCATGGGAATCTTTCAAATTTTGCAGTTTGGATCAAGGATGACCTATAATCACTTCTCAAGTCAAGTTTCACCTATGATTTCGCCTCAACAAACATTCAAGGCAAGTTCTAGACCATTGGCTCGGTACTTAGGCTCACAATTCAAATCCTCACCACACACTCAAGGATTGCTAAAGACGGAGTCGAGGGCCCACAACAACCTTAGTTATGATTCAAGCGCACAATGGCCCACATTGACCACGTGATGATTGTTTGGTCAACACAAGAGTCTCAAGGCCACGACTTTCACCATCCTAAACACAACATCATGTCTTTGACCATGGGATCAAAGGCAAGTGTGTTAGGCCCAAGTGAAGCTTTGCCTGAGGTACACTTAACTACCAAAACTTGAAAATTAAAAAGAAAATTCAAAAACGGACTCAAACCCTTAAGAAGGTTGTCACGCCATCTATCATTTGGAAGAGCCACCCGGTTCGCAAAACACTTTACCCTTGGAAAGAACCGTGGCATTAAGAAAACCAAGGGCTTATTGTAAACATCAAAACAAAACACAAAGGCTGCGAGCCTAACTTTGCAACTAAAATGAAAAATTGTAACGAAAATAAAAAACCAAGAAAGTAAAAATGAAAAACCGAATAAAAATGTACAAAGGGGAAGTAGAATATATAACTGAGGATAGTGAATATCTACATAAAGTTGAAAAGCATCCAAAATGAAAAGTTATATACAAACCATCTATCAACTACGAATGTGCTAAAAGCAAAGAAAATATATACAATCATCCAATGTATCAGGATCAAATAGTAGTGCACACCCCCACGAATAAAAGCTGGCATTGTCCCCAATGCCAACTTAGCAAAATAAGCTCAACAAAAACATCAACAAAGGATATAGAAAAGGCCCCTCAAGCCTGCTCCACATGTGTGGTATCTCCTATCATCTCGGGGTCCTCTGTAGTAGCCGGGACCTCAGACTGGTCTCCGACCTGCTGCTGCTCTGCTGCTGGGACATGTGCCGAATCAGGGACAGGCTGAACCACTGGAGGGGCACTGGATGAACTCTCCGGAACCTGGGCCACCTCTATCACAACTCCCTCAGTGCTAGGGAGTTTTCTCTTCTTCCTCGGCCTGGGAGTCTCCTGATGTTGTGGCTGGACTGGTGCCGAATCTACAACTAGGTCCCCAAGGAGTAAGTCAAATGGCATCTGATCCGCTAGTAGCTTATCCACATCCTCCCTCAACTTTGTTACCGACTCCTTTGAAGCCTTTTGCTTCCGTAGCTTCCTGTGCTCCCGAGCTAGTTTTCCCAAAGATGTGCTATGTGACCCCACTGCCTTAGTCAAGGCATCCTACTTCATCTTTTCCTGGTTGGCCAGGATCTTTTTCAGTGTATCCTCAATAGAAGGAGGGATCTCAACTGCGGCAGGAGCGGACTGTGCCTGGACTATAGTGGCCAATTTTGACAACTTGGATGTCGCAGATGACATCCAGTTGTTCAAACTGGTTAGAGACTAAGCAAGCTGGTGGGCAGTGAAATGGTGAGTCTTCGATGAACGGACATCCTGGTCCGCTGAAGCAGATGGACCAGCAATAGTAGAAGGACCTGGAGAAAAATGCCTCACCGGTAGCAGGGATGGTGGAAGGCTCAGTGGACTGCTCAATAACCGTTGGCTCCTCAGACTGGCTAGGTGCAGTGGAGGTGGATGCCTGAGGCTTTTTGGACTTCTTTGGGTTGTCGGGACCCAAATGACTATACCATGAGTAGGGGGCCACCGGATCCACCTTGACATCATACTTCTTTTCCTTCACATTCAATTCTCTAAAGTATAGTTGGTGTTGGTGTCTTGACCAAGTGTAGAAATCACCCTTGACATGATGTTGCCCACATTCAAAGGAAACCCCACCATGATAGAGGCCACAAAAACAACTCGGGGAATGGGAACAGAGTGATCATGTGTGGACGGGTCAAGTCGACTACACACGAAAGTCAACCACCCCTTGGCTTCAAAATTCAAAGTGTTCCTATAGATCTTCTCTTGTTCTTTCAACCAACTTGGGACTGTACCAAGAACTGCCAAGTGATGGGCCAACCAAGGACGAACCTCTTCTTTCATTTCCAGCTTTTCTAAGTACTGGGTTTCATCCTCTTCATTGAACTGCAATAACTCATCTAGGGACTTACCATCAAACATCACTACTTTATCCCTCACTTGAGTCGCTTTTGAGTCCCTCACTATATGATGAACATTACAGTCTCCTTCACCATATGTTCATTTATGACTATGCAACGCTTTTTGAAGAAGCCCCAACCCTCTCTGGTGCGAAACTGTGTTTGTACATGAGGGTTGAGAGGGACAAGATCAGCATCTATGAATTGCCTCTCCAGAATCAGCTTTCTTTTGGGCCACCACTCCCGGAATTTGTGAAAAGCAACCTCACTAACAAGCCTGTATGCCCATACCTCTAGTTTCCTTGTTCGCTCTATCCCCCCGACTTGTGGCTCACCTCCCTCAGCATACCTTCCACTCTCCCCTGATAGTGAAGTTGTGGGAGAAGTGGAGTATTGTTCTGCATTTTCATTTTCTGCCCCGGATTCATCAGACGAGTCCGAGACAACATTCACTAGTTTATTGGAAGTGGCCACATCAGCATGACCAGAAGAAAAGGAATCACAGAGCTGCAATGTTGTGGACATGTGGGTGGGGACAGACTCCGAGGTTATACTCCGTGAAGGTGTATACTCACTCCCCGTGGAATGGGATGCAGCCCGGTCAGCTTCCTGAATTATCTTGCGGGTTTTATTTATCATCTCCCGGGTTTGGGGAGTGAGTTTTACAATCCTCTTGCCTTCCCCCCTCGGGAGGAACCACCTCTCCCGGGTTGTTTTTGTTCTTTTTCGCCTCTTTTCTTAACCATTATCTGCAGAGAAAAGTCTAACATTGTTAGTTAAAGCACATGCAGTGAATTGGATGGAACAATAATGCATAGTGTAAGATCAAGGTTGTATAACAGAAGGGGCGCGGACCGCACAGAAGTGTCACGCGGCCGCGCTGGGATGGCCCGGACCGCATAAAACTGGAGCACGAACCACGCTGAGCATGTTCTAGGGAAATACCTCTCTAAATCCTACCTGCATGGACCGCACTATTTTGGACCGCGGCAGCGCAGGACTGGCGCGGACCACACAAAAATAGATGCGGACCGCGCTGGGAAATGACTTGTAAAAGCATTATCTGAACCTGGTACGCGCGGTCCGCACTGATTAGGACTGCGGTCGCACTGAGATGGCACGGACCGCACACAAATGTTATGCGGACCGCATAAGAGAACTCAGCACACAACCAATAAGAAGCGCGGACCGCGCAGAAAAGATGCGCGGCCGAGTAGGGCAAATATTTAACTGAGTGCGAGATTTTTCATTTAAGTCCAATTTTTAGATCAAAGCATGGGTCCTAATTGTCCCTACTCAGTTACTAATCAAGAATTCATGCCCATTGTTTCACAAAAAACACACAAAATCTATCCTAACAGTTAAAACTAAGAGAGAAAGAAGAAAAGAAGAATTTATACTAATAGGAAGCAACTAACAATGAACCAAAATTAACTAGGAATGAGATTAGTGAAGAATGTTACCAAGGATTGATAAAATTTCTAACTACTTGAAGCAAGTTGTTTTGGACGCACAGTGAAAATTGAGAGCCCGGGTAGAAAATTGGCGAAAAGGTTAAAAAGAAGCATGGCGTCCCTATTTATAGAAAACACTGTGGGACCCCTGTACTTACCAACCAGCACGGCCGCACAGAAATGGCCGCGGATCGCGCTGTATTTCCAGCAGCCTCAATAGCTTGAACAGCCTACGCGGACCATGCTGATTTGTCACGCGACCACGTGGGAAAATTCAAAGAACCACTAAATTGGGCTTCTCCTGAGCGGACCGCAAAAATATGGACGCGGACCGCGCAGCTAACTTCTGAGACTTGGTTCACATTTCACCACCCTGCACGGACCGCACTGATTTGGTAAGCGGCCGCGCAGGCAAACTTCAAAGACCTTAACTTTTGGCACTTTTGTCCTGCACTGGTCCAACATCAACCCTGCAACATCTCACAAACCATGAGCTCAAAAGTTCTAATCTACAATAGAAAATGAAAAGAAAGAAAAAGACATGGGTAGCCTCCCAAAAAGCGCCTGACTTAACGTCGCGGCATGTCGCACATTACCATCATATCACTTCAAATGAATAAGCGCCACCACGTGGCTGTCATCAATCTTCCCCAAATAATGCTTGACACAATGCCCATTTACCCTGAACACTTCACCATTCTTGTTTTTAAGATCATGGGCGCCGAAAGGAGTTACCAAGACCACTTCAAAGGGACCACTCCATTTGGGTTTGAGCTTCCCCGAAAATAACCTTAGCCGAGAATTGAATAAAAGAACCATGTTGCCTACCTTGAATTCTTTACCCCGAGCATACTTATCATGGAGGTACTTTATCTTGTCCTTATACAAGGACGAACTGGAGTAAGCATGGAATCTAAACTCATCAAGTTCATTCAATTTCTCCACTCGGAGGTTGGCCACAATGTCCCATTCCAAATTCAACTTTATCAATGCCCACATCGCCTTATGTTCTAGTTCCACTGGAGATGACAAGCCTTACCAAACACCAATCGATATGGAGACATACCAATCGGAGTCTTATACGCCGTCCAATAAGCCCAAAGAGCGTCATCCAACTTCTTTGACGAATCGGTCCTATTTGCATTCACTGTTTTGGACAAAATACTCTTAATTTCCCGGTTAGAAACCTCCACTTGGCCACTTACTTAAGGGTGGTATGGCGTAGTCACCTTGTGATTAACTCCGTATTTAGCGAGCAAAGAATCAAAGGCCTTATTGCAAAAATGGGACCCCCATCACTAATGATAGAACGAGGGGTTCCAAATCTAGTGAAGATGTACTTTTTCAAAAATTCCACGACACTCCAAGCTTCATTGTTGGGAAGAGCCACGGCTTCAACCCACTTGGAGACATAATCCACCGCTACGAGAATATACGTGTTCCCACAAGAGCTTATAAACGGGCCCATGAAATCAATGCCCCATACATCAAAAATATCGACCTCTAGAATGGTGTTAAGAGGCATCTCATCCCTCTTAAAAATCCCTCCAGCTCGTTGGCATGCATCACACTTTTTCACCAAATCGCTTGCATCTTGAAACAAAGTCGGCCAATAGAAGCCACAACTTAGAACCTTTGATGTCGTCCTCACTCCCCCATGATGACCACCATAAGGGGAAGAGTGGCAAGACTCCAATATGTTCAATTGTTCTTCTTTCGGGACACATCGGCGAATCACACCATCGGTGCAAATTTTAAATGAGTAGGGCTCATCCCAATAGTAATCCAAACTATCTCGCTTAAGCTTCTTCCTTTGGTTGGAAGAGAGCTCATACGGGACTATACTGGTCACAAGATAATTGGCCACATCAGCAAACCACGACATATCATGCATAGACACCGCAAGGAGTTGTTCATCCGGGAAAGCATCATTTATCTCAACACCATTGCTCGATCTCCCTTCTTCCTCTAGCCAGGACAAATGATCCGCGACTTGATTTTCACTTCCTTTTCTATCCACAATCTCTAAATCAAATTCTTGCAAGAGTAGTACCCATCTCATCAACCTCGCCTTTGAATTTTTCTTTGTCATCAAATACTTAAGGGCAGCATGATCTGTATGGATAATTACCTTGGCCTCCATAAGGTATGGTCAAAACTTTTCCATGTCGAACATAATAGCTAGCAACTCCTTCTCGGTGACTGTATAGTTCTTTCGAGCCTCATTCATTGTCTTGATTGCGTAGTACACCGGATGGAACATTTTGTTGATTCTTTGGCCAAGCACCGCACCAACCGCTACATCACTCGCGTCACACATAAGTTCAAAAGGCAATTCCCAGTTGGGTGCGGTGATGATGGGTGTTGTGGTCAATTTATGTTTCAACAATTCAAAGGACACCATACATCTCTCATCAAAGACGAACTTCACATCTTTTTCCAACAGTTTACAAAGCGGGTTCACAATTCTCGAAAAATCTTAAATGAATCGCTGGTAAAACCCGGCGTGGCCCAAAAAACTCCTCACTCCTTTAACAAAAGTAGGGGGAGGGAGCCTTGAGATGACCTCTATTTTCAACTTATCGGCTTCAATACCATGCCTTGAGATTTTGTGCCCCAAGACAATTCCCTCTTGCACCATGAAGTGACATTTTTCCCAATTTAGTACAAGTTTTGTTTCCTCACATCTTTTCAACACTTTATCCAAGTTCAATAGGAATTATTCAAATGAGTCCCCCACCACACTAAAATCGTCCATGAAGGCCTCTAGAATATCCTCTACTATGTCGGTGAAGATTGCCATCATACATCTTTGGAAGGTCACCGGAGCATTTCAAAGTCCAAATGGCATTCTTGAAAAAGCAAATGTGCCATGCGGACATGTAAAGATTGTCTTTTCCTGATCCTCCGGGGCAATGAGAATTTGATTGTACCCCGAGTAGCCATTAAGGAAGCAATAATAAGCCCGGCCCCCTAAACGATCAAGCATTTGGTCCAAGAATGGTAGAGGGAAATGATATTTTCTAGTGACCTTGTTGAGCTTTCTATAATCCATGCACACCCTCCAATCCGTGACCGTACGAGTAGGAATCAATTCATTATTTGCATTGGTGACGACCGTCATACCTCCCTTCTTCGGCACATATTGTACCGGAGAAGTCCACGAACTGTCAGAAATTGGATAAACCACACCGGCGTCAAACCACTTGATAACTTCCTTTTTGACTACTTCTTGAATGACCTTATTGAGTCTCCTTTGATGTTCAAGAGAAGGCCTAGCATCCTCCTCCAATATTATCTTGTGCATGCAAAACGCAGGGCTAATACCTCAAATATCCGCCAAGGTCCATCCAATCGCCCGCTTGCGCTTTTGAAGAACCACCAAAGTGGTGTCAACCGCACGTTAGTCAAGCAAGAAGAAAGAATAACCGGAAAAATGAAATTAGGACCAAGAAATTCATACCTGAGGTGAGGAGGAAGTGGTTTCAACTCTAACACCGGTGGCTCCTCAATAGACGACTTTGTGGGTGGAGTTTTGCGATTTTCAAGATCAAGAGATAACTTCCTCGGCTCATAAGAATACGAGCCCATGCCATGTAATGCGTTTACACACTCCACCTTTTCGGCATCATCATCAACATCCATGTTCAAGAGCATGGCCTCAAGTGGGTCCTCAACATTTGCCATTGAGCTTGTGTCATCCATTATCACCGCCGTGACAATGTCAACAAACGAGCACACCTTGGTGCTATTTGGTTGCCTCATTGATTTGCACACGTGGACCAACACCTTCTCATCACCAACACCGAAGGTCAATTCTCCCACTTCCACATCAACCAAGGCCTTCCCTATAGCTAGGAAAGGCCTTCCAAGAATAATAGGCACCTCGAAATCCACTTCACAATCCAAGATTACGAAATCGGCCGGCAATATGAACTTATCAACACAAACAAGGACATCATCAATAATCCCCAAAGGCCGCTTCATTGACCGGTCTGCCATTTGAAGCCTTATAGAAGTTGGACGAGGTTGTCCGATACCCAAGGTCTTGAAGACCGAATATGGCATGAGATTGATACTTGCCCCCAAGTCACATAGGGCTTTTGAGAAATCGGCACTTCCAATGGTACATGGTATTGTGAATGCTCTGGGATCGTCAAGTTTAGGAGCCATTGGGTGTACAATTGCGCTCACTTGATAGGTCAACTTGATTGTCTCGCACTCCATTGATCTCTTCTTTGTAACCAAATTCTTTACGAATTTCGCATACCCCGGCATCTACTCGAGTGCCTCCACCAAAGGCACATTTATAGTCAAACTCTTCATCATCTCAATGAATTTCTTAAATTGGTTATCACCTTTTTGCTTGGCCAAACATTGAGGGTAGGGAGGAGGAGGCCTAGGCAAGATGCCTTAGCTTTTGGCATCTCCATCACATGTTCCCTAGACGGGTTTACGTACTCTTGTGTCTCCTCCTCAACCTTATGAATGTCAATTCGCACTTCACTTCTTGAACTTGGTTCCACTACTTCATCAACCCCCGTAGGCATACCATCATTATGCAACTCATCTTCATCTACCATAACTTGATTCTCTCTTGAGTCATGCACATCACTGCTTCATCAACTCTATGTGGTCATCGCCATCACATGGTTGTTGTGCCCACCCTTAGGGTTCACTACCGTGTCACTAGGTAGCGCACCCTTTGGGCGAGTATTTAAAGATTGTGAAATTTGTCCAAGTTGCACTTCCAAGTTGCGGATGGAAGTGTTATGTGAAGCCAATTGCACATCCGAGTCTTGGTTCTTCTTCATCATTTGTTCAAACATAACCTCAATTCTCCCAAATTCATTATTCGAAGAACTCGACCCTTGAGATTGAAACGGTTGTTGGTTGTTTGGTTGTTGAAACATCAGAGGACTTTGAAAGCCTTGCCCCCGATTACCTTGACCACCATTGTTGTTCCACCCCCCTTGACCATTGTTATTATTCCAATTATTGTTGTTGGTTCCATTCCAATTTCCACCATTGTTACCTTGATTCCCCCAATTGTTGTTCTGGTTATTCCCATTCCAATTTCCACCTCCTTGTTGTTATTATTGTTATTCCAATTTCCACCTTCTTGGTGATTACTCCAATTCCCTTGAGATTGCCATTGTTGATTGCCTTGATTTCCTCTATTTCTTTGGTAGTTGTTAACATATTGACAATCCTCACTTTGCTCATCATAGCACTCATTTGAATAACCACTACCATCGTCATAGTTGTCATAATTTCTTTGAGGTTGTTGCCCTCTTTGCCTTCTTTTCATCATATTCACTCCTTCCATGGCATTGACTTGGCACGGGTTTTGAACTTGTTGTAATTGCGCCTTCGCCAATTGGCTCATTGTTGTTGTAAGTTCGGCAATGTCTTGGCCGTGATCATGCAATCCCTTATGCAAATGTATGACATTATGATTACTTTGAGGAACGTTTGCCCGACTTTGCCATGCCGAAGAAGTATCGGCCATTTCATCTAACACATCACAAGCTTCATTGTACGGGAGCTTCATAAAATTTCCACCTGCCAATTGGTTCACAATACATTGGTTTGTTGTGTTGATTCCTCTATGGAATGTTTGTTGAATCATCACATCAGTCATATCATTATTCGGACACTCTTTGACCATAGTTCTAAATCTCTTCCATATTTCCTGCAAAGGTTCCGTTGGATCTTGTTTGAAATCCAAAATCTCATAATAGAGTACCGCCATATGACTTGGAGAAAAGAACTTGGCAATGAACTTGTCTGCCAACTCATCCCACGTTGTAATTGAATTATTTGGAAGCCTTTCTAACCAATCCAATGCTTTCCCTCGAAGAGAGAACGGGAAAAGCCTCAATCTCAAGGCATCCTCGGACACATTGGTTTGTTTACTCCCCCAACAAGTATCTACGAACCCCTTCAAGTTCTTGTATGCATTTTGGTCAGAGGTGCTCGTAAAAAACCCTCTTTGCTCGAGAAGTGTCAACATAACATTGGTGATTTGGAAATTCCCCGCCCAGATTCGGGGAGAACTATGGCACTTGTATAACCCTGGTTCGGAAGGACCCTTGGAGCTACTCTTGGTGGAGGCGGAGGAGGGTTTGGGATTTGATCATTTAGATTTGCATTAGCATTTCTACCTCTTTGTGGTATTTGTGGTACCTGGAGCTCATCTTGCTCAACATCATCAACCTCCTCCCCCGCGACCACGTTGTCAAGAGGGACATTTCCATTTAGAGCCATGTGTACCTGATAGATCAACACAAATAACGTTAGTAAAAAGATGGAAAAAGAAGCAAAGCACCAAGCTAGCTAAGCAAATAGTCAACTCTGTAAGCTCCCCAGCAATGGCGCCAAAAAGTGATTGCATCGGACTCAACCTTAGGAAGAGTGGGTGCTAATACTTTTACCCAATAGTGATATCGAGGTCAATTTCCACAGGGAGATAGATGAGGGAGTTGAGTATTTGTTAATTCTAGAGATGTGTTTTGTCTTCTAATTGTACTTCTACCATTTTTGGATTTTTATATTTATCAACTACAATTTAATAGCTACTAATTAGAACTAAATTATACTAAGATATTGATTCTAGTTTGTATGCAAGACAGAGAAAAGCACTAGGGCCATGGCATTTACCTAGGTGATTAACTAACGGGTAGAGATTCCTAATGCACGAATGATCATTATGGGACTATGCTATAACTGTTGCACGATTGCACTCACTCTCACACCTCTCGATAGAGAGAGTGATTTTGCCCAATTGACTCTCTTGAGACCAATTGGGTAGGCCAATATACCCAAGCAACTTAGGGTTCAAGTTGGGTAATTACTCTCTTGAGGTTTAACCCGTTAACTGGGACTACCATTCTCATGGGTCCACCCCAATTCCTTGTTGGGTCAATTTTGAAGTCATAGACACTCTTTCTCAAGAAGTGTCAAGACCCACTAAGCTAGACTTAGTGTTTGCAACTACCAAATCCTAATTAAACCATAAAATTGACCCAAATAGAAAACACCCAACATCAATCAAGCACTAAACAATCACACACATTAATTACCCACACTAGGGTTGAGCCACAACCCTAGCTAATGGGTTTATCTAGACATGAAAGAAGCAGAAATTGAAGAAATATTAGATAAAACCAACATATTGATTAACTATTTTGATAATCTACGAGAATCCACATTCAAATAAGAAGAAATTGCCCAAAATAGGCTTAAACTTTTGTCTCACAAGTGCATCAGCTGTGTCTTGTACAAAACTTAACCTAAAATTGATAAAATATTCTATTTATAGTAGGCTAGAAAAAATGGACAAAAATGCCCCTGCCGGACTGGCGTGGACTGCGCAAAAATGTTGTGCGGTCGCGTAGGGTCTTGGTCTTCAATGTCTTTACTCTGGAGCTAGGGGCGCGGACCGCGTTAAAAGTGAGTGTGGCCGCGCTGACCGAGGAATGCGAACCGCGTAGAAATGGGGCGCGGCCGCGTGGATAAATTGGCCACAAATAACAATTCTCTGAATCTCACCCACACGGACCGCACTGTTTTGATGCGCGGCCGCGTGGGCTTTTCCTTAGCCTCTGAAGTTCCTCAGGCACGGACCGCGTCAGAGTGAGTGCGAACCACACAGGTCTCAAGCAGAATCCCAACTCTCTGAATCTCCAGCGCGGCCGCGTAGCAAATCAGTGCGGTCCGCGCTGGGTTTATTTAATCTTCACTTTACTTGACTTTCACACTTGGCAGATTTCACTCCTCGTCGAGCCGATTTGTGACCATTGTCATCTTGTCATTCAAACCTGTGATCAAGTGCAATTTGTTAGCATTTTGGTTCTAATTTATGGCAAATCACGCACAAAGCTTAGGCAATAATGGGTATAAAACATGTTAAAATCACAGTTATCACCCCCTTTACCAAGGATAACCGAATTTCTTACGCATAAGGGTGACACCTAGTGTAACTGGAACACTTGGTCCCTTAAGCTTAACATTTCTCAAGTACTCGTTTTAGGGAAGCCTCTTCTTGAATGACCATTAAAGGTTATTCTTTTGTTGTCCATTCTATTATTGCCAAAACGCAACATATGAAATTCTCATGATGCGGACTATTGTCAAATCATTTGGTCCCTAATTCAAGTTTAGTTTATCTTGTTCTCCAGCCCATACTGATTTTTATTACTCAGGGGTCTAACTTTTCCTTTTGATACTCACGTTGGAGTCACCAACTTATTGCTCAAAGTGAGGATATGACTTTATGCCTTATACTCTTTTATTGTTTAAAGGCATGTCTCCTCATGTCTTTTCCTTCACTTGACTGTAGACTCTGTCATTATGCCATATTTTGATTTATTGTTATCACCCATATATCAAATCATGTTCATAATGCTTCATTTACTCTCTTCTTATTTCTCCTGCTAATATTTCTATCTATCACTTTATGCTAAAAATTTCAACAAAACATTCATTTAGTTTATTTCCCCTTGCCCATCTACTGGTTCTTCGAGTCACCTTTCTCTCTTTGCTAGGGACGTGAGCCATACTAAGGTAAAAATTTATCCCTTCTAAGATTCCATTACCTATCTTCTGAAATATCCGATCATTCTAGTATTCATATCTGACTGTACTATTAAAGAGTGCACCATATGGGTGTCTCACAAGGAGATGTATTGCTACGTTTTTACAATCCTTCTGATATGGTTGCTATTGATAAAAATCCTTCCACCAGTTTGGGTTACTCTAACCCTAGTCGAATCCTGATATCTCATTCTTTTCTTAAACTATATATGTTAGCTCCCATAGGGTATAACTGAGATGGGTGTAGCCAATTATATTTACCTCTGTTAGTGTTGAAGATTTACTCAAAATGCTTATATCTCTCTTCCTGAATTGTAAATAAAGATAATCTTCGCTAACTGGGTACCTCATACCCTTCTTCACCTTGATTATTTTACTTGTTGAAACTTGTATCTACCTTATGATTATCTCATTGCTTTTTACCATATGGGTGGATAGATATTCATGCCTTAAGGCTCCTTATCAAGATGCTTACACATCTTAGTACACACATGATCTGCGTAGACCTTACATTTACTCACCATAAGTATCATCGAATTCCTCTAACTCAAATCTTCCATAGCCATATGCAATCTCTTACCAACTGTCTTTCTAGATGTAGGTATAATTGTATTACGAATAAAATAGAGTTTAGGAGTTTGGATTCTTACAACTGAGCTCTACCACATGATCTAGAGTAAGAAGAAAGAGTGACAATTCTAAATGCCCAGTAGCCTCCATATTATAAGTGTGGTACTAAACACACCTATAAATAAGACTCTACTAGACACGACTTGTAGACTCCCTATGATAGAATTGCTCTGATAACAGTTTTGTCATGACCCAAACCGCAAGATTGCGATAGGCACCCGGTTCCTTACTCAATCGAGTACCAACATAACTTATCTTTCTTATCATACCATCATTGGTAAATGGACCAGAAGGTCCGCCACGAGCTAACTAGAATAAAACATAATGTAATACTAGACATAGAACGGCCCAACATGATATAGAAACTTATACATGTGACATACGTGTCTATAAGGCCGACACGATCATTTGTATACTCAAAACATAGGCCGACAAAGCCATACAATTGTCCATATACATGACATTTATCTACAAGAATTTAAGAGTATATAAACATTATAAAGGTCGGGACAAGGCCCCGCCGTACCAATCAACGCATGTCCAAATCATGCTGACCAAATAGGCAACTTCAGAGCAAATGAAGTGCACCAACACTTTTTGCTGAGCTGATAGCATACTAGGAGGACTTCCAGCCTGTCTATCTGGACTTGTGGACATGTAACGTAGCATCCCAGGCAAAAAGAACATCAGTACAAATAAAGTACCAAGTATATAAGGCATGAAAATCAGTATATAAAATACAGGAAAGAAATATAGAATAAAGAACTTAACCTGTAAGTCTGAATAGCTTTGTGAATCATGAAACATTTACAATGTCATGCATAAGCATATAAATGCCATATTATTCATAAGTATATGTGTACATAACATTATCAAAACTCTGAGGGCATCCCATCATATCACCTCAGCCTTTGTGGGCGAAATCAACTAGGTATTCCAGCTGATCAGGTGGTGGTGCGTATATAACACTGTAATATTTTTTCATACTCCATATACATATAATATACACGTACATAATGCCATAATGTCATGGTTCAATGTACATGTATAAATGAATACAATGTAGAATGAAGCAAGTTAATAAGATCTATCGGAATGTCATAAGTTCAATGTTCTTTCAAATAAAATTCATCAACTTACGTATTTTCTGAGATCCATGGATAGACGATATAATAATAGGACACATGGGGAATCAAGAATATAGGAACCCCTAGTAATTTTATAAATAGAGTCATTTATGAATGTTGCGAATTTACTCGTTTCATTTGTATCGTATAAATCATGTTAAAGTAAATAAGGGATAGCCTTAATATACCTAGTCTTAACCCACTGGCTTAAGAGCTTAACTCAAATCCGATTCACGATCTGTAGGATAACAAGAATAATACTATTATCAACCATATGAACAATTCTCTTAATCGCATAACAGAAGATAACCTATCCTACAATGAAATAGATAATATTTCCCCTATTCTTATCATTCCCTAAAGAATTCCATAGGCAAGGTAATACAACAGCACAACTAGTAATTCCTATAACATGTTTTACAACCCTAACAATGATACAACGAGCGAAATGATCGGCTACGATTATCAACTACACTTCTACAATCTTTTCTTTCCTTCCAAAAAAAAAAAAGAATTAACTACGCTAATTGTATACTCAAGTTACTCCAAAAATTTCCATCCATAATAAAACATAGAAGATTATCAAATAGCCAATTCAACAACAACGTCAAAATATGATTTTCCATTATTAATTCCATAATTTAGCAATGACCTAGACGAATTTAAATATACCAAGGAGAGGAAAATTCTTACTCTTATTTTCCATGAAAAAACTCTTATTCCACCTTACTTCACATTGAAGAAAGCCCATATTAACCAAAGTGCCAAAACGGAATACGAGATCGAGGTGGTGTGCAAAACCCATATATTGCCTTCGAGATTACACTTTGCTTTCATGAAATTTTTAGCTCATGTTGCTGAAAATCATCTCAAATTAACGTTCATTGCTGCTACACCATGTTGAACCTATCTATTCTTCAATTTTATTCTAAAATTAAGTGACACAAGAGACATAATTCTATCCTTTTTCTATTTACACATGTCCTCCTTAATTTCTCTCTTGAGACATTGAGTTTAGTAGTGTCACCACCACTTGTGGGTGTAAATTAGTCACTAATATTTCTTCCACCATGTGACATGTGAAATGTTATACACTAAACCAATTATTCAATATTTCAATTTAATTTTTCTTCCACTATAATTTCCCATTTAGCCAATAATATACATAATTAATTCCTTGATCTCAATTCACTTAAACAGTAATATACTTCATATACCTTACGATCATAGTCATGTGGAATAACACTAGTCTATAAATATGGGGTATTATGGCTTGGACCGTATTTTATCCCAAAATTTCAAACTTCGACCAACCTAGTTTTCTTCAACTCGCTCACCCTCTCACCTTCACCACTTTACATATCACTTGTTATTAATTGCATAAATACTTATAAGCTCAAAAATAATTTTGTTCTTGAATCTATGTAATTTATATTATCATCAATCCAACGTACAAAAGAACGAGATATAACACAAGCCTCTTGGCTTCTTCAATATCGTTGAAAAATCAAATTCATAGGCATGAATCTCCTAGAGGGTCTCCCTTAAAGGCAACCTCTTTACATACTCGATCGTCGTCCTTAAACGGGCCTTGGCTATCTCTACATTAGCCTTATAGCAGGCTATCATTTCATTGACCTCGAAGGAATCAATCGAGGTTGTCTGAAAATTGGAATTCTGTTCAGTATATTCATAGCCAATGGCATCCTGTTCTAGAGGCTGAATTCAGTTGTGCCCAAAGTTTGTTGGTTAGCAGTGACCATTAGTCAGCCCTATCCTTTTCCACCTAAAGCTGATCATTAACTAATGCAAGCTCGTCTTTTGCATCTTTATTTACCAAATCTAGTTAGGTCCATCCTAATCTTCAGCACCTCGGCCGTGGTTGTGACATCTTCTATCTCTGCCAGAAGCTAGTCAATCAAATCCATCTTCTCTTTGACCTGTGAGGTTCCATCGTTAGTCATCACAACTGTATTCTTGTTTTTAGCCTCAAAGATCCTTACCTTCTCGACCAAATTGACATGCTCCCGTTTAACATATGAGGCCTCCTATTGCACCGTCTTTTTCTTGCGAAATCGGTGTTCGACATTTGATGACTCCTTTGAGAGAGTAGGGGAAAAGGAGTTTGATTAGAGTCGCCACCTAATGGATTAAGGTGTGTTAGGTCACCTAGAGCAGATAACTCATGATATACCAATTTGCGTCATCGGAGATCGGGTAAGGGCTTGAAAGTACGTTGAAGGGAAGGTGTTATGCACCCACCGAGGTCCACAACGGTGGGTCTTGACCGAACTTAACTTATGAATTAGTCTAATAAATAAGCGAGAGGAATATTTAATGGGGAGGGGGTCCTAATTTTTTAGCCTAAAGCATCACCCTGTGCAACATAAATAATACTTCGTAACTCTCTCGAGTTGGGGTGTTACTCATATTATTTAGCGTGCAGATACTATCATCTCTTTGTACCCTATTACTATCTTTAAGTTGTTACCTAAATAGCTCCAATTGATTCTATTTCGATTCATATGCGTGCACTACCCATCCTTTACTTATAGCCCTGGAAGTATTAGGATTTCTATTTGGGATAGTTCTAGACTAAGCCTAGGTTTCTAATGTAAAACACTAGGCGAAAAACAAAACATGTTAGGACTTGAAAATACAAAGCAAATATGGGCTCATATTAACCTCCACACATAAATAGCAAATGCACGCTAGCCCTGAATGTATTAGGACTTCTATTTGGGATAGTTCTATATTAAAATCATATAGGCAGGATATCTGTGCAAGAAGACAGATGTATAGAAACAATTTCACTAAGGCGAGTGTTAAGATCTACTATTTGCCTACTGATTTTAATGAATATCATCTAGGCACTTCAAACCGTAATGAATAACAGTTACAGATCCACTATTGTTATTAACTCCTATAGGAATATTGGCTAAGTAATGATAGTGGTGATCATATTCAAAACAAATAATTAGATTCCTATAGGCATGATTTCTAATATCGAACTGGCTTAAATCCTATAGGCATGATCTCTAGGTTTGAAACTTGTTTTAATCACATATGCATGGTATCTATTACTGAATTGATTCAACTCATATAGGAATGATCTCTAGGTTCAAAATTCATTTTAGGTTTTAGTCGTACATGCATGATATCTATTGAGCAATAACACGTGCATAAATTGAACATACTACTAGAAAAATAATTATATCATACATTGAGATCGTGTAGGCATGATTGCTAAAAAATATTTATTAGACAAATTAATGCAACCTATAGGCAGGAATTCTAATATCCAAATACAATCCTATAGGCAGGCTTTCTAATATGCAAATAAAGAACTCAGAATCAACATCAGGAATGAAAGTCCTACAGGCAGGATTTCTAAAACACATTGCAGAGCTTAATAGTTTTGATGAATGAGTAGAATTAATAACATAGATGAACCCCTATAGGCAGGATTTCTAACCAGTTTAACAAAAGGAAATAAGAAATCCTCCTGATTTTACTAAATACCCAGAATCTGTTTATTACAGAGTTATTACAGACCAGAATAGCAAACAAATTACTTAATAGTAATAAGATACACTATAGGTATCCTTCATTAGGACCAAATAAACTTGGGAATCAGGCCTTAAAACCAATAAACTTTGAGGCTCAATTCATAGGTACAACATAGCCATATATGAATGTCTCACCCACAACATATGTTGAACTAGGTTTCCAATGTTTCAAAGTTCCGAAGGGTCTCAAGGACACAAAGAAATGCTCACACCAAAACCACACACTCAGAAATGTTTCAAAAGAGATTAGGAACCAGCTCCAGTGCGTCAGAGTGTCACGCCCCGAATCTGAGGGACATGACTGGCGCTCGACTGGGTAGCCCTAGTCAAGCGGACTTGGGTGCCTCTCCTACCCCACGTGTTACCCTGCATTTTTTATTACTTACTAGCCAAGAGAAATAACCATTTACAATCAAAATACCTTTTTATTACAAAACATACATATGTTACATGTTTCATGGCGTTGTTTACACTTTACATAGCCCAACGTGCAAGATACATATTACATAAGTTCATGACCCACATTTTCTATTTACGGAGCCTCTAAACATGACAAAGGGATGATATCGTACTTGCCGGTAACAAGGCTCCGGCTATACCTTATACAAATATCAAAATAAGATCCCAAAATAGAAGTGGCATGAGCCACACAGGGCCCCGAAAGGAAAGGGGCTCACCAATTCAGTTGACGGGAAGTGATGAAGAGCTACGGTCGGTGGACTGGAGTACCTGCTATGGATCCACCTACAATCAGAACACGAATGTAGCGCCCCCGGCAAAACGGATGTTAGTACACTTGAATTGTACTGGTATGTCGGAAAAAACTTGCTCCAAGTAAACTCAAGCCATATACAAGTAGGTAACAGTAATAGAAACAACAATCAAATGCACAAGGAAAGGCACAATCAAGCCAAATAAGTTTTCAATCTCTCCTGTTTCCCCCTTCCACAATTCCACGTCAATGATTTCACAATTTGCTCAAATGCTTATTTCAATAGTGATTTCGATCACTTTCCACTCTTATTACCTCGGCCACCCTTATCACCATAACCCGTACCTTATAACTTCGTGTTGTGGCGCGTAACCTGATCCCACAGTACAGTCACAATTCACCAACAACACAACAACAATCAACAATTCACAAAGATCAACAACAACACTTCTTAAGAAATAACAACAACAATTTACAAGTATTCCCATAAACATCAATGCTATTTTCCGTCATGTCCAACAACTCACATGTGTTTTACATCACAATGACAATTGCCCACAATAAGCCATAGATGTGGTTATCATAGTTATTCCAGTTGCATCATTTATGATTTTTTTTGTCATTTGTTCCTCAATTCTTATCACAAGCACAATCACAATAATTTCACGAATAAGCTACACAAATATCACATACCAAACATTCGTACACCAGACAAGGCGATTCTACAAAGATCAGGGTTAGCCATACATACCTGAAGCCGAATTCCCTTTTAATATCAACTTCCAACTTTACCAAAAATCCTGGCAACATCAATCTAGTGCACAAATTAATATATATTTCTTAGAATCAAAGTTCACAATCACTACCCGAACATATTTAGGTTATCAACCCTCCTTTACACAATTCTTTACTCCCACCTAATTACTCTTACTAGATTTTAGGTTTTAATAGACATGCATGAGTGTTTCGACCCCTATTACCAAGAATCAATGCATAAGAGTCTTCCTTTTTATTAAAATACGAAAATCAATGAAAAAGATTTGGGCACCTTACCTGCAAGAATTGAGATGAAGATAATACTCAAGAATTTCCAAGTCTGGGTAACTTTGAAAAATCAAATTGATGAAGATTGCTTTCTCTCTCAAGAACCCTCTCTTCCCTCTATCTTATTTTGACCAGTAATGTGATTAAAATGAGGGGTTGGGGTGTTTTATTAAAAAGGGGGTCGGGTTTAAAATTTAGATAATTTAGAAGCCCGAGCAGTATCTACGGTCGCACTTTGCGATTGCAGAATCGAAATGCGGTCCGCAGATTGGACCGCAGAAGTGTCCCAAAACTCTTAGTGTTTTTTCTTGAGAATGCGACGGGAATGCAGTCTACATTCCTGTTCTACGGTCGCATAATGCACCGCAGAACTGACCTTCAAAATTCCTTGAGGAATTTATGTGACGGTTATGCGGTCCGCATATGGAATATGCGATCGCATAATGGACCGCATTTTTAACACCAATTTCGAATAACTCTCTGATTAACTCTGCGGCTTTGAAATGCGGTCCGCATACCTGATCTGCGACTGTATTCTGGACCGCATAATAATAATTTTCAAGAAAAAATTTGATTCTTGATTTTTTAGTGCAAAATCAGTAAAAAGGGTCCGAACCGCGGCGAGCTAGAATTATACACATTCCTAACACATATTCAGAATTTGGCACAACGAGCTATTAGGTTTTGCGAACAAAATTTTACGGGGCCTTACACAGAGTTCACAAGAGTCGTATATGGAACCTGAGCAGTGTTCACACTGGGTACTTGAGGATAGAACCTAAGGGACTAAGAGTGGAAGTTTTTAAAAGAGGAACAACATATAAAGAGAGACATATTTAAATAATTTGAATTTCAGAAGAAAAAAAAGTTTAAGACATGGAACTTGTAGAAAAAACTACATCCAAAAAACAAGCAAGGTTTATGCTCAAACATATAGTTCAAATGTGTTGAAGTCTGGTTTACAGTCTAGTTAAGCTAGGTATTCAATGCTAGCATATAGGACATAATAGGGCAAGGGATAAATATGATCATTCCTTAAATATGATAGAGGAAATAATAGGGCAAGGGACTTAGGGTAAAGGAAAGGGTATAGATTAGGTAAAATGATATTGTATAGCCGCTTTCAAAATAGTAGCGGAACATACATACATACATACATCTACATATATATATATATATGTTTGTATATATATATATATATATATATATATATATATATATATATATATATATATATATATATATATTTGTATGTATGTATGTATGTTATATTAATCAACACAAATAGGTGATTACTCATTTTTCAAGTGTCTACAATTTAGGGGTGTATATTCGATTTATCGATTCGATTGTGACCTTTATCGATAATTACTTATCGATTATCGATTTGTACATATGCTTATCACTATCGTTTCAATAAGGTTTCAATTTTTTTGATTTCGATTTCGATAACAAATAATCGATTCAATTTATCGATAAACCGATTCGAATGCACACCCCTATATATATGGGCTATTATTATAAAAATATGCAATTCTAGCCTAAGGATGCAAAATACAGTTATAATAAGTATATAAAAATATTTAGAGCTTAATATGGGTATAAAATGATAAAAATTAAATATTAGATCATTATAAAATTATTTGTAATACAATTAATAATTATTTATATAAAAATACAGGAATAAATTGATTAAAAAGCCTTCAAAAATTATAGAAAATTATGAAAAAAAACTTGATGGCGTTCATGCCCTATTTTGAAGGTATATTTGTGTATTTGAGAAATATAAGGGAATAATTGGGTATCAACAGCTGCTCGTCTTTACCTGGAAGGATGAAAGAGTTGTCGGGTAAAGAAATATAACCAATTTTGAGCGAATAGGGTGTTTTCAAAAATATATGCACCCTAGTCTTTGAGCTGCCTACATATCCCTGGTTTTACATGAATCAGACCTTGTGTAGTTCTTGACCCAACGGTGAATAAAACAAATGAAATATGAATAGTAGCGTGTTTCAGAAAGGGTTCTTTTGGAAAGGATAGTATCGGCTGGACTCTGTGGAGTCATAAATTTGAATTTGAAGCTTAATAGATTTATCACAGGGCTGATATCTGAATAGTCGTAGGGTAAAGGCGAGCAATTAATGTGAGTCAGTTACATTTGAAATAGTGGCAGGGTGTGAATGGTATGGGTGGAAACCAGAGCGAAGGTTGCTCCTGTTTAAAGAACGGTTCACTTTTGAATTACCTGCAAAACATAAAACACAATGCGTGCAAATATATATCGATGATTGAAATAATTTAAACATGATGCAAATTCCCTATGGACAATGAATGTTATCTTTGGATAGTGAGGATAATGTCCTTAGACAATGACGTCCCGAGCTATGAATCATGAGATAAGGGATTCGTAAGCCATAAAATGATATTCTCGGGCCATGACAATGGTGTCTCCGAATCATGACGCCTTTGAATATTGACGTGCAATATTGAGAGGTCCCCCATGCCATGACATGGTATCTTTAGGCTGTGAGGATGATACCTTGAGACTACGACGCCTTTGGATAGGGACATGATGGATCATATGAGCAAAAAAAGGTAGAGATTAGTCCTGTGTAAGATCAGAACAGAGCTTAGCCCCAGAAAAGGTAAAATAGTAAGGTAACATTTAGTCATTAGACAAGGAAAGACAGAGCTTATCCTTATGCAGATGGGGAGGCAATGCTTAGTCTCATGCGAGAAATAGGGGGCAGTGCTTAGTCTCATGTAAGGAAAGGCAGAGCTTAGCCTTATAAAAATAGGGAGGAAGGTCTTAGCCTTATGCAAGATTTGAGACAGGGGCTTATCTCATGCAAAGACAAGGTAATGCTAAGCTTTATGCAAATAGGGAGGTAGGGCTAGGCCTCAAGCGAGAAAGGGGAGACAGTGCTTACTCTCATGCAAGGAAAGACAGAGCTTAGCCTTATATAAAAAGGGAGGCAGGGCTTAGCCTTTTGCAAGATTTGAGATAGGGCTTAGTCTCGTGCAAAGAGAAGGCAATGGTTAGACTTATGCAAATAGGGAGGCAGAGATTAGCCTCATGTAAGAATTGAGACAGAGCTTAGTCTTATGCAAAGATAAGGCAATTCTTAGTCTTATGCAAATAGGGATGCAAGGCTTAGCCTCATGTAAGAATTGAAACAGAGTTTAGTCTTATGCAAAGAGAAGACAATGTTTAGCCTTATGAAAATAGGGTGGCATCGCCTTAGCCTCATGCGAAAGGAGGAGATAGGGCTTACTCTCATGCAATGGAAGGCAATGCTTAGCCTTATGCAAATAGGGAGGCCGGTCTTAACCTCATGCAAGAAGAGGATACAATGCTTTGTCTCATGCAATGGACAAATAGCAAATAGGAGCAGAATATTTTTTATCTAGAGATATATTTTCGCTTGGCGGTTCGGTTGTTATAAAGGTAATGATTTTAAGGCGTACGTACTTGTGGTTATTCCTTGTTCCTTCACCCAAAGAAAAATCATGAGTTTTGCGGGGGAGGTTTGTTCATGTCTTTTTTTGCTTGTTCTGCTTTGCTTTATTCTAAAAATCCTGTTCAAGTTACCCTAGGTAAAACCTGGCTGCCATAGAAATAGAGTTTTAAAAAAAATATGCATTTATTTGATGGAATAGAGTTATTTAGAAAACATAGTGGTATATAATATCAAGTAAATTATATGAACAAATGACTATGAGACTTTTAGAGACGTTGCGGCTTCTTTTCATTAGAATTTTATGGGTCCTCCTCAAAATTTTGTCCTAGTTTAGTAAACGATCCTTCAGCCGTTCTACATGTGAAGAAGTTTATTGGACCTGCTCCATAATTTTGATAATCCTTCTCAAAATTTTGTGCCAGTTACTTAACCGATTTTGTGACTGTCTTACATATAACTACGTCGGATGGACTTGCTCCAGAATTTCGAGGGTCCTCCTCAAATTTCTGCCCCAATTTCTGGTTCTAGGAAAATGAAGATTTTATTAAGATATGATCGAACCCACAGGGCTACCTATGTGTCCCCTCTTAAATGGGAATCTGGTCAAGTGTAGTTCAGTTACATCAGATGAAGAAATGTAAACAATCTAAACATAGTATCTCTTGACTGCGTCTGAATTGATAGGTTTTGGCCAAATTTCTCCGTCCATTTTTGCAAGTATGAGTGCTCTTCTTTTTAGTACTCGATGTACCATGTAGGGCCTTTGCCAATTGGGTAAAAAAATTTGTTTGGCTTCATGTCGATGCTGGAAGATTCACTTCAGCACCAGCTGCCCCGGTGTGAATTTTCTTGGTTTGACCCTTTTGTTGAAAGCTCTGGACATTATGTTCTGATAAAGCTAACCATGACACACTTTATTCATCCTTTTTTCCATTAATGAGGGCTAATTGCTCATAGCATCTCCTTATCATTCCGCATCACTGAGTTCGGCTTCTTGTATGATACTTAAAAAAGGAATTTCTACCTCGGTGGGAATGACAGCTTTGGTACCATAAACTAGCAAATAGAGAATTGTGCAATAGATGTGCAAATTGTGATACGGTATCCCAAAAAGTCCAATGGTAACTTTTCGTGCCATTGCTTGTGATTCTCTACCATTTCCTTAGTATCTTCTTGATGTTCTTGTTGGCAGCTTCCACGGCTCCGTTAATTTGAGGCTTGTATGCTTCAGAGTTTTTGTGCTTCATTTTGTAAGTTTCATGCATGGATTTTATCAGATCACTGTTGAGATTGGCGGCATTATCAGTGATGATGGACTCGGGAACACCGAATCGACAAACAATACGATCCCTGACAAAATCTGTGACAAATTTCTTAGTTGCAGCTTTGTAAGATGCAGCCTCTACCCATTTTGTGAAGTAATCGATAGCCACTAGAATGAACCTGTGCCGGTTTGAAGGAGTGGGTTAGATTGGGCCAATGACATCCATTCCCCAAACAGCAAAAGGCCAAGTTAAACTTGTTGCATTGTGTTTGTTCGGCGACACTCGTATCATATCTTCATGTATCTGGCATTAGTGGCATTTCTAGACATACCGGATGCAATCTGTTTCCATAGTCATCCAAAAATATTCAGCTCTAAGTATCTTCTTGGCTAGAACAAAACCGTTCATATGTGGACCGCAAGTCCCGATGTGTATTGCCTCGAGCAATTTAGAAGATTCTTTGGCTCAACACACCTTAATAGTCCTAGATTAGGTGTTCTCCTATACAAAAGTTCTCCTCTTTGGAAGAAATGATTGGACAACTTATGTAGTGTGCGTTTCTGAGTATGGTTTAGTCTCCTTTTGCCAAATATTCTTTGATGTTGTGGAAGCATGGATTTTCATCCGTTTCATCTTTGGCTAACTATGGATCCTATCTAGGATGGGATCGATGAAATTCTTGTCTGAATGTTGTATCATGGAAGACAGAGTAGTCAGTGCATCTGCGAACTCATCCCGGATTCTCGAAACATGTTTGAATTCTATTTTTTGTGAACCTTTTTATCAGTTCTTGCATTTGATACATGTATTGTAGTATCTTATGTTTTTCATAGCCCATTCTCCTTGAACTTGATGTATCAGAAGATCCGAATCACCAATTACCAACAACTCTTGTATATTCATGTCGATGGCCAGATTGAATCCTATGATGCAAGCCTTATATTATGCCATATTGTTGGTGCATGAAAACCTAAGCTTTACGGATAGCGGATAATATTGACTAGTCTCTAACACCAAAACCACTCCAATACCCACTTATTTGAAGTTTTCAGCTCCATCAAAAAATATTCTCCAACCGTCGTAAGCTTTTGCAATGTCCTCTCCTATGAATGCCACTTTTTCATCACGAAAATACATTTTTAGTGGTTCATATTCTCCTCCTACAAAATTTTCAGCAATATGGTCTGCCAACACTTGTCCTTTGACTGCCTTCTGAGTTACATAGATGATGTCGAACTGACTCAGACATATTTTCCCCTTGGCCAATTCCCTGATAGCCATAGGCTTCTGAAAGATGTACTTCAGAGGATCCATCCTTGATATGAGGTATGTGGTATCGGCACAGAAGTAATGCCTCAATTTTTGTGTTGTCCATGTAAAAGCACAACAACTGCGTTTAAGCAGAGAGTATCTTGCTTCATAAGGTGTGAACTTCTTACTCAAGTAATATATGGCTTGCTCCTTTATTCCTGTCTCGTCATATTGTCCCAAAACATAGCCGGAAGCCCCTTCTACTACGTATAAATAGAGTAGCAAAGGTCTCCCAGGTTCCGGCGGGACTAAGGCGGGTGGCGTGGACAAGTATTCCTTAATTTTGTCAAAAGCCTTTTGACAATCTTCAGTTTATTTGGTTTCAGCATCCTTCTTTAACATTTTGAAGATGGGTTCATATATTACTGTGGATTGAGCTATAAAGCGGTCGATGTAATTGAGGTGTCCCAAGAAACTCATTACGTCCTTCTTATTCTTCAATGGTGTTAATTCTTGGATAGCTTTAACTTTAGACGGGTCCAACTCGATTCCTCGGTGACTGATGATGAACCCCAATAATTTTCCGGCAGGAACCCAGAATACACATTTTGCAGGGTTCAGTTTTAAATTGTACTTCCGTCGCATGTCAAAGAACTTCCTCAAGTATGCTATGTGATATGTGGCTCTGTGGGATTTGATGATGACGTCATCAATATATACCTATATTTCCTTTTGTATCATATCATGGAAGAGGACGTCATGCCCCTCACATAGGTGGCGCCAGCATTCTTCAGACCGAATATCATCATTTTATAGCATCATACCCCCATGTGTTATGAAAGCTATTTTTCTGCGTCTTCTTCGTCCATCCAAATTCGACGATAACCCGCGAAGCAATCTAGAACGGATTGGAGTTCATGCTTGGCGCAATTATCGATCAGAATATGTATATTTGGCAGTAGGAAATCGTCTTTGGGACTTAATCTGTTTCAATCACGATAGTCAACAAACACATTGTCTTTCCCATCTTTCTTTGGAATTGGTACGATGTGGGCTAACCAAGTTGGGTACTCAACTACCCCGAGGATTTTGGCTTTGATATGTGTAGTGACTTCCTCCTTGATTTTTAGGCTCATGTCTGGTTTGAACTTTCTGAGTTTCTGCTTCACCGGCGGACACATTAAATTGGTAGGCAACTTATGAGCCACTACGGATGTGCTCAGACTGGTCAAGTCATCATCTGACCATGCAAAAATATCCTCATATTCTTTGAGGAAACAAGTGTATTCTATATTCTCCTACGGTTACACGTAAATACTTATGAGAGTTTCTTTGATGGTTTAAAAATCTCCCAAATTGATTGCCTCGGTTTCATCCAATTTGGACTTAGATTTGTTCTCACGATTCTCAACTTCTCTAATAACTTCATCAGGTATCTCATCTTCTTATTCTTCCGAGTCACTATCCTTATATTGCGTTGTCTCATTACATTTCACAACCGTTGATTCATCAAGGTAATAAATAGTAATGTTGTTAAAGAAAGATATGAAAGATAACAATAATAAAACATCAAATTATTTGATAAATGCTGAAATGTTAAACAAATTATCATCTAAATGACTTCAAAACAATGTTTTCCAAAACAAAATACTGAAAAAAGATATTTTAAAAACTAAATGCTCAAAAGACCTATTTTTCAAATAACATTAGTAGCCACCCTACTCCGGGACTTGTTTGGCCCTTTATGGTGTGGCGGTCCAGTTCTTGAGAAATGCTCCCCTCTCCACCATCTGAATGGTAAGACCTTATTCCTCATCCTTCTCAATTATGACATTGCAATCTATATCGTCGTGTTCTAGAACTAGGTTCCTTAGCCCAACCAAAGCTTCCTCTTTAATAGATCCCTATATTGTATCGGCTTGATAAAAGTTCTGACTAAGATGCGACACTGGCTACTCAAGAGGGTAATAGGGACCACGCCATGGGGATAACCAATTATTATATTCCTTCCATATATACGAATATCAAAGCCCGAAAATTGTACCATGACGTTTCAGCTGTATTAGTTTGGTAATGCCCTAGAGTTTCTTCCCAAGACTTTTGCCTGGTTCATACCCTAACCATGCCAATATGCTTTCTATTTTGGTGCTCCACCATTTATCATTCTCAATTGCATTGACACGCTTGATGCGTTGATAAGTCTCTCCACCCAGCTTTCTTCTATTCTTGACAGTTGAGACAGTTTGAATGGTGTAAATGGGATTACTTTTGTCTCCGTGAATGATTATCTCCTGATGGTTCCATTCGAACTTCATAGCCTGGTGTAGCATAGAAGCCATAACTCCAGTGGTGTTATGCTCTGCAATATTATGTCGATATTATATCACGTAGTATTATATTATGACGATATGATGCCTTGCAGTACTACGTTACGATGATGTTACGCTTCGCAGTATTAAATTACGATGATGTTGCACCCTGTAGTATTGTACGTTGAATTTGTCGTATAGTAATTGACATCAGTCCAAGGAAAAAATTGTCTTGAGATCATAAGAATTATGCTTTTTCAAACAAGTAATGAGTAAATTCGTGAAGGTGAGAGGGGAAACAAGTGAAAGAAAATAAATTTTCGTCCAAATTTAGCATGTTGGGATAAAATTTGGGCTAAGCATTACTACTCGATATTTATGGATAGTACCATACAAAGTACCATATGACCATGATAGTAGGATGTATAAAGTATATTTAAAATAAGTATAATTTTAAGTAATTTGAGAAAATTCTTAATTATGCGAGTAATTGATTAATTACTGGATAACCGAACATTACCTAATAAGTGAATAAAGGTTAACTTTCCCAACCTATCCCCACGTGGCAGCAAAGAGCTAACCAAGCAAATGACTCATGGTCATTCTTGATTAGGTGGCAAACTAATGCCTAAGTTACATAATAACCCTTTTCTAACATTTACAATACATTAAAATCAGATGGATACCGACGTGAATCCTTACAAAACTCTACAATCAAACAATAGCAATTCATTCATATCTTTCTAATTCAAAGACACTACAAATCGTCAGTAACAATTCCTACAAGTATTCCTTACGTCTTCAAAGATATTTGTAAGAAATCTTCAACCAATTCGTACAAAATAAATCCAACGAGATTTCTTAGCACATTAGTAACGTGAGATTTTGTGATTTTCAGGGAGTACGGTGCGAACTTTTCCAAGAATATCATACGACTGGTTTAATAGATTTCGCAGAAAATCTCAAGTCGGCTATATCACGTCTATGCTTACTAATTTTTCAGTTTGGGAACAACTAAAGCGTCCTACTCTACCACAGTAAGGGCTTAAGCGATCGAAGTGACCTAACCTAACTCCATCTAGAAGGTTGGAATCTTCCGGCTCTATTTGCTCTTCAATATGTTCCCCAAGGGCATCAATTTGGAATTGGACCGTTCGAGAACCTTCTCTCATAGATTCTCTTCACCAAGTCATCGCCAGTATGTTAAGACTACCACCTCTTTCTTTTTGGCATTAACCAAATTATACAGAAGATACGAGCAAACGCACGATTTTCATAAATTACTCTATCCATAGAAATTCTAGGGGTGTTTATATTCTTGATTCCCCATGTGAATTATTATTATCTTCTGTTCATGAGTCCCAGAAAAATACGTATTTGATAATGTTATCGGAAAGGCATATTGATTATTATGGCGTTCCGAGAAAATTTTATTAACATATTTCTTATGCATGTCATGCATTTATACATGTTAATTGACCTATGACAAGATGGTGTTTTATATATATATATATATATATATATATATATATATATATATATATATATATATATATATATATATATATATATATATATATATATATGAAAAAAAGGTTACAGCATTACATACGCACTACCACCTGATCAGTTGGTATAGGTTGATGATTTTGCCCACAGTGGTCAATATGATATGATGGGATGTCCTCAGAGGCCTGATGATATTATGAAACATATACCTATGCACGACATGACATTCATATGCATATGCATGACACTATAATTATTTCATGATTTACAGAATTATCTAGACTTACAAGTTGAGTCATTTACTTTATATTACTTCAATGTCTGTTATGTACTTATTTATGTGCTTTACATACTTGGTACATTACTCTTACTGACATCTCTTTTGCTTGGGGACGCTGCATTTCGTGCCTGCAGGTCCCGATAGACTGGTCGAGAGCCCTCCAAGTAGGCTATCAGCTCAGCAGAAGATGTTCGTTCGCTCCATTTGCTTCAGAGTTTCTCACTTGATTAGTATGATTTAGACATGTATTGTTTTATGGAGGGACTCTATCCAGACCTTTGTGAAAATTATGTATTCTTTGAGGGTTGTAGTGTAATAACCAAAAAATTTATATATATTGATTAACTTAAGAGTTTTAAAATTTATTTAAAAAATTAGTGAACCTAATTAACTATTACACATAATAAGTTGGATAATAAAATAACTGAGACAATAAATAATGAAAAATAAATGGGCTGAACTTCGTTGATTTTCCTTTTGGCCCATGTATAAATACCTAAGGTATAGGAAAAGGGGTTATTTAGGTCTTACTTAAAAATTAAAACAGAACAAGGAATTAGAACAAAGAGAAGCAGAATTCGAAAGCGGCGAAGAAAGAAAAGCTGGGAATTAGAATCAGGTAATTTGCATATTATTTAGTTTGTAATGACTATATCAATCATTGGGAGGCAATAATTAATAAGACAATGACTACTTGGATTAAAATGAAAAAAATACATAATAATAACGAGATATACTGCCATGAATCGGAAGAAATTACTACTCTGCTATAGGATTATTCCCTTAAATTTAGGGATAATGATTACCTAATAATTGGGATGAATGTGGAGATTTACAATTGTATAATTATGGTGATGACTATGTAGATTAAGGAATTGAATTAGATATAGGTTTATGTGTTCAAGGAAAATAATACAATGTACCGGTTCTGTGTTGTTTATATAGTTTTAAAGTTTTGTGGTCTCCAATTTAGATTAATGATTACTTAATTATTATATGAACAGTGATAATAAGTACAGAACTAAAAATTAGATATGGAATTGGAAATGTGAACGAAGTCTCCATCACAGTCTTTTGGAAATCTGTTTGTAAAATAATCTGAAACTGCTACATGGAATTCGTACTATATTTAAGAAGGAAATTTAGAAGGTGTAACATCCATTGGTTAAAGGTAATGGTGTGATAATGATTAGATTAAAATGTTACTCGGTGATTTTTTGGTCTTTTTCTTCTGGTCCAAAATAAGTGATTTTTTCAGATTTCAAGAATGAATTAATTATTTTTTTCCTACATTGTCCTTGGAGTAAATAGTGTTGGAATATGTGTGAGCAGTATTTATGTGAGATAGTAAAGGTTAATATAGTCAATTCAATTGCTAATTAATGCTAAAATATGAATTTCTTAATCTGTGTGAAAAAATATTCAAAAAATCACTTATTTTGAACCGGAGGGAGTAGATGATATTTTTGGCATAAGGCACAGTGGCACTGTTTCGGCTATTTGGTGGACATGTAACTGTGTGCTAGTCATTATTAATTAGACCAAGAGTTGACCTTGAGTTTGGCTTGTCCTAAGATTATGATTTTTTTTTCCTAGACTAATTAGGGCATTTTATCCAATATCTTCAATAGCTTGAGGCCGTTGGAGGCCGTTTGATGGGTGTTCTAGACGTTGCCAGGCTGGGGACTTCTCGTTGGCGAGGTAAGTGAGACTTTAAGCTTTGATACTTGCTTTTCTAAAACCCGATTTGAAAGTGTGTTTTCTCTTCCTAGTCCATGTGTTGGGACAAGCGTGCACTTGGCAGAGTCGATGGTCTTAGACTAGCCACAAATATATTATTTTATGAATAAAAAAATATATATATATTATTTTATAAGTTGTTCGATAGTGTGATACGGCTGTGCGTCATTATATTGAATTTGATTAGGCTGTGCGCCATGATGTTGAGTTTGATACGGCTATGCGCCATGATGTTGAGTTTAATACGGTTGTGCACCATGATGTTGAGTTTGATACGGTTGTGCGCCATGATGTTGAGTTTGATTGATATGGCTGTGCGCCATGATGTTGAGTTTGATACGCATGTGTGCCATGATGTTGGGGCATTGTGTATGCCTTTGTACATCACCCGAGCATTGTGTATGCTCTGTTACATATTTGAGGCATTGTGGTGCCGTTGTGGACTCGTAAGTGTATTGGTAAATTTCTTTCACTGCAATTATGATAAGTCCTTAGTGGGTATCCTTGTGGATTAATTCTTAATAACTCTGTTGATACACATATATTGAGTTATTGTATAATTATCATATATTTAATATTATTAGTGTTGCAGTGTGTTTGTATTTTTTAACACTTGTTCCTTGAAAAATTTGAAGAATTCTGATATTAATATGGTTAAAGTTGACTTCGGTCAACATTTTTGGTAAACGGACCCAGATCCGTAATTTGACAGTTCCGGAGGGTCCGTAGAAAAATATAGGACTCGAGCATGTGCCCGGAGTCGAAATCCGAGGTCTAGAACCCGAGTAAAAGAATTTTTCTGTTAAATTATTTTTCTGAAATTATTAGGGAAAATGGAAATGAAAATTGATTAAAAGACTATGGTATCGGGCTCGTATTTTGGTTCTGATGCCCAGTACAGGTCTTAAATATGTGTTAAGCGCTTCCTATGAAGTTTGGACCAAATCGGACGTCATTTGACGTGTTTCAGACCTAATTATCTAAAGTTGGAGATTTAAGAAGTTTGAAACGAAAATGATGATTAGTCTTTGATTTTGATGTTATTTTAGCGATTTGATCGATCGAGTAAGTTCGTAGGATGTTGTTGAGTAAGTGTGTGTATTTGGTTAGGAGCCTCGAGGGCTCGGGAGTGTGTTCGGGGTGGTTTGGAGTAGAAAAATGTTGCAGAAAATCTACTGTTGGCACTCAGTGAAATCCTTCGTCGCGTTCGCAGCATTGCCTTCGCGTTCGCATAGCTTTGCTCCTTTAGACCTTCGCGTTCGCGTTCAGGCCATCACGATCGTGAAGCTTTGTTACTTCTTTCAACGCGTTCGTGTATCTCTCCACGTGTTCGCATAGGCCTAGATTGCATACCCCAAATACTTTACTCTATGCATTCGCGTTCCCCTGTCGCGAACGCGATGTTTACCTAGTTCCTTCTTCCACACATTCTCGATTAGCGTCACGCGAACGCGATGCCTTGACTTGTTTTCACCCTTCACGAACGCGTCCCTATTCACGCGAACGCGAAGGGAATATTTGCCCAGCGAATTTTTAAGTCTTAAAATAGAACTGTAGCGGGAGTTAGCCATTATTTCACACGAGCTCTTCACTCCAACACCCTATAGACGAATTTCAAGATCTTTCTCCTCCATAGCTTGCTAGGTAATTGTTCTTAACTTCATTCCCTCTTAATTCCTTCAACTAATCACTAATTTTCTAGCCCTAAATTATGAATTCAAAGTAGAAATTAGGGATTTTGGGTAGAGTTAGGGTTTTGGGAATTTTGGGTGATTCAACCTCAATATGGGGTCGAATCTTAAAACAAATTGCATATTTGAACTCGTGGGGTTATGGATGATTGGGTTTTGGTCCGACCCTCGTGTTTGGACCATGTGGGCCCGGTGTCGAATTTTGATATTTTTGGAAGAATGCTAGAAAACTCATTTCTAGGCTATGGGATTATGTTGTTGAGCCTTTATTGATGTTGTTGAATTAATATGCCTAGATACCATTGTTTCGGAGTTGGATTGTAGAGGAAAGACGGTATTGGAGAGTTGATTGCTATTCTTTGGACCGAGGTAAGCGTTTTATCTAACTTTGGCTTGATGGAATAGGATTAGAGTATTATTTATTGTTAATTGCTAAATGATCGAGTACGGTGTATAGGCATGGTGACAGTATCTATACACCGGTATCTAGCATGACCGTGGGTCTTTTGTTGGTACATGTTTTGGTATACTTTGGGACTCTCCCGTGCTAATTAATGATTTTATACATAATGTGAGATGTTTGAAGATTATTTATGAATTATGAATTCTTTGGAGTGTTGGCTCAAACGATAAAATACCGTTGAGTAAGAAATGAAAGAATTGGAAAGAGATGTGATTATCTCCCTTGTCGGGATGTGTAAGTGATTATTATTGCTCCCTTGCCGGGATTTGGATATTTACTTGTGTTCTTCCCTTGTCGGGATATTTTTTTTTATTATTTATTTCCCTCGCCCGTTTGGTTGTGACTGCTGTTTGGATGAGGAAGAGTGATTATGCACGAAGGGTCATTCTTTGCTATTGTTAATTATATTTGCGCGAAGGGTCATTCCGTGCCATTGTTGATTATATTTGCACGAAGGATAATTCCGTGCCATTGTTGATTATATGTGCACGAAGGGTCATTCCGTACCACTATTGATTATATTTGCACGAAGGGTCATTCCGTACCATTGTTGTGAGAGTTATATGAGGAAAAGCACGAAGGGTGAGGCCGTGCATTTTATTTGATTGCCTTGGGTGAGGATGATAGTAAAAGCACGAAGGTTGATGTCGTGCAACTGTTGAATTTCTTATTTTTGTTAATTATTGTTGTGCCCTGTTTCTCGTTTAAGTTGATGACTTTTATATTCGGATTGTACTCCCCCATAGCATTCTTTTCCCCCTTTTAACTGTTTAGTTTTAGTATTCTTCCCTTTTATTGGACATATATATATAGAACTGTATAAGTTGATTTGGTAGTTCTGTCTAGCCTCGTCACTACTTCGCCGGGGTTAGGCCAGGCACTTACCATCACATCAGATCGGTTGCGCTGATGCTACACTCTGTGCATCTTTTTGCACAGATCCAGGAGCAGCTTTTGGACAACAGCAGTAGGATTGCCCGGGAGCTGTCTTCAGTCCAGGGACTCACGAGGTAGGCTATCTGGCGTTCGCAGGCCGAAGTCCCTTCTATGTTTTAGTTTTTTTTCTTTGTTTTGAGACAAACAGTGTGTAATATTATTTCAGACTTGTTTTTAGTACTCTATAGCAGTCCCTGAGCTAGTGACACCAGACTCTGGGTAGAGATGTATTTCAACTTCTGCATTTGAATTCAGTTTTATAAGCTTAAAATCTTCCGCTTTTATTTAATTATTTTCGTATGTTTATATTGTTGAGAAATTATCAGAGAATTTTTACTGTTTGGTTGGCCTAGCTCTGTTAGTAGGCACCATCACGACTCCCGATGGTGGAAAAATCCGGGTCGTAATACTTGGTATATGTTCTTTCGAATATCTAACTCTTTTATCTTTTCCTCATGGTGTACAAATTACAACTTTATTTTGAATATAAGATAACCCCATAGAGCTGCGGGCACAAATCATCTAATTGTAAAAAAAAATACTTGTCGTTGATCGCACACTAAGTCTTTTATTAATTTCGATAAACGCATATATAGATCCACCGATTTATTTTTATTTTTCTCAACTAATAGAACACAAGCACCTCAAAAGTGATATATTTGGCCTAGTGAACTTCTAATCCCGAAATCTTGTAAATTTTTTTTTCCTTTTAACCTCACAAAGCCATTCTATAATATGAAAATAAAAATAGACTAAGTTTCTAGAAATATATTAATACCTAAGTCTATCTCTTTAATAAGTGGTACACTCGATAAGTCCTCTGAAAATACATTCGGAAATTCATTCATCACAAAAACTAACTTAATAATTGGTTATTCAATTCTGATACCCTATGTTATAGTCACATACAACATATACCTTTTACTTGTCATATTCAGAACTTTTTATTGACGATATAGCTTTTCCTAGAGGCATACCAAGTGAATCCTCTATACTAGTCTCAATCAACATAGAAAGTTTGGCAGTCTCTCATGGCAAACAAGTGTAAGAAAATACAAGTCGACCAATGCAAGCCCAAGATGATATCAAGACAACCGTGCTAAGTTATAACAAGTGTATTACAACTCTAAACCATATCCACACATATCCGTAATTAAATCAACAATAGCAAACTCCCCCACTTGGAATCGAAATCACAGATGGTACATACACTGCCATCTCATTAATGTGTTGTCATCTTTCTCAAGCATGTCAATAGAACTGTCCCACTAATTAATTTTCTTGGTCACAGTCATGTCGTTTTTATTTTGTACTCAAACTCCTTTATAATTTATCTATTTTTATGATGATGAGCGTAACATTCTTAATACTCTACGTCGCACTCTTATCTTAACAGCAAATAATGTCACTGTGCGATACGTTTCATACTCATCCTCTTACTATATTGGTGTTTTAAACCTCATACTTTAAGTCTTATTTTCTCTCACAATCAGGAATTCATCCACAGACCTCTACCATAAACATGTTGTTCATCATGTAGTACCACTATCACGCTCATGCCCAATGTACTTGAATTATATATACTTACACCACAGTAATTCTTATAATATTCCATCACGATAGCACTAATAAATAAATAAATAATCACTTCAAGAAGCATTTAGCTAGGAATTGTATAAGCACTTTCCTCAAATTTTCTTTTACTATAAAGCCCCGTAGCCAAGACATGGATACGTTACTACACTTTTTACTCTTTCTCCATTCTTTTCCTCTTTAATCTATCTCACAACAGAGAGTTAAGCCCATAAACTCTAAGGTTGATAAGTCGCTCTTAGAAAATAACGGTATCCTTATTTTTTTTTGTATGTAAAGTCTAACCAGTAAAAATTGTGTAAACAAGCAGTTATAAAACAAAAGAATAGTACAAAGTTCATCTATTTCGTAGCAGCAAAGACTACTTCTCAAAAGCTATGAAAATGACAACTAGCACAAAGAAATTACACTATAACATTTTGCCCAAGGGTATCAATTCCCCAGACATGCCATTGAAATCTGTAGAATTCACATTGGATTTAAGTAATGGTCTCTTCCCTACTTTCCATTGTATGCCTTCTACCAAGTGCTCCTTACTTTAGGTCAGCATTATAAGGTTTGGACTATATCATTAGTTCACTCTAAGAATGACACGATTTTTTTTTTAAATATTTTAATTTAAAAGAGGTTCCTTCAAATAAAGCTATCCCAAATTTTATAACCTATCAATTCTCAACTACAACTAATGCTTATAGTATCCCATGTACTCTAAGGTCACTCTCGACGGCATATACATTATTCAAAATTTTCAAGTCAGTTATGCCATCCAACAAAGGAGGATATGCATGTTCGTGCCATCTACGAAAGGGACATTTCAAGTTCAAACTCGATTCAGCCTAACGCACGAATAAAGATTGAAAGAAGGGAAAATATCCTAGATGTTCAGCAGACTCAAGGTCATAAGTATGTACATCTACATACCCATGAACAAGACTTTACCGAACACTGCTCCATGACCCAGAACTTAAAGTCTACGCTCTCATACTAACTTTTATCACGTCCCAAACAACCCCCTAGACGTGACTGGCACTCAGCTAACACCACCTGCTAGGTGAACCCCTTTCTTTAACGTTTACATTTACACAAACACTGGAAGAAAAAAAATACAGACCTAATAATATTATTAATAATTAAAGAGGAAACGATTGTCGCTAATACCTTAGTCAGTAGATAGAAAAACCAACAATCACTCAATTAATAAAACTCTAGCCCAAATCCCACACTAAGACCATGGAGCATCTATCAGAGTAATATGAGGTTTATTGACGAGTTTGCATACCCCAAAGAAAAAAAGAAATAACTAACACGAACTAGGTAAGTCTGAAACAAAAGCCTCCACGAACAATGCGGTGGCTCACCTCAGCAATAGGATCCACTCGAACAAACTCGTCGGCCACTACCTTTATCTCTCGCAATGGTATCTGCATAGAGATGCAGTTAAGGAGTGAGTTATACGTAAATATAACCCAGTAAGATCATCGACCCGTCACTTTAAATATTTCAACATAAAAGCTTTGCGACTTCGCGTCTGGACTACGCACGTAAATCGAGGTAACTAAAAATGAGATTTTCAAGGCCTCGGAAGCGCAAAAAAAGGGAGAAATACGGTGATGACCCTTTAGGTCGTCACACCAAGACTTGTCATGGTTGGTGTGAACATCCAGCTATATCTTTTACATAATAAAATGCACTAGTAATCATCATGGACTAGAAGAACCGAGTATCTGAATAGCTTCGCCTTTTAATTATCAATTTTTATTAATGACATATGGGAGTATTTTCATAGTCGATAGAAACAATTGCAGAGGTTGAGGATGGTCTTATCAACATCGAGATAATGCCGATTAAATGTTGGGTTATAAGTGTGAATTTTTATTCTTATATTATGATATTTTGGGCCTTGTGATATCTAGTAAAAGGGTAGTAGATCGATGGTATTATGATTGCCAAGGCTAGAGCACATGTGGTATCATACATGTTTTTGATTGAGCAAGAAAATTTATCGGTATGAGAGTCTTGACATTATTAGAGGGGGTTTAGTCATCAGCTCTTAGAGGTAGGACCTACTTAATAGTGAATAACGATAAAATACTATAGCTACAGAGCTGAATGTATATACAATCGTGGGGTTGACTTGAGAGGATTGGTACTTCAAGAGATGCAATATTTATAAAATTTAGTAACTTCAAGCTCCACAAATATAACTTGGAATAGTAGAAAGAGAGTTACAATGACAAATAATGATACAAGATGTCGAAAAGAAAAAAAAAATGTAATTATTCTTCAGTGCTTGAACTATTCATATATAAATACAAGTGTTAAAGACTCAAAAAAAAATCCATAAATATGGTTAACTCCGAAAGAAAGTGAAATAACATTATTATAGACTTCGTGGTTAATCTATCATATTTGTTGAGAAAGTTAGAAACCTTATTTCGGTGATCGTGTTAGTCTCGTCGAGATCCCACACCCAATTCAATCTAAATTACTTATAAGTCATATTATGCTGTGAAGTGATGTGTTAGAGAGATAGTGTAATAGCACGAGATTCCAATATCGTCATATGTAATAAGAGTAATAGTATATGAAACTTTTTCTTAAGGGTTGTATGAATGTGTTCTAGTGCAATCGTGCATGAGATCATTATGTAGGGACATGTGGATGTGTTCCAACAATGCCCTTCGTAAAGGTGTTATGTAGGCGTAGCAGTGTTTGGATGTGTTCCGGCACTACCGTATGTAACAATGTGTTTCACTATAGGATTGTGGTAGAGATGCTTGGATGTTTTCCAGCACGAAGGATGCATATCTAAATCCAACACTAACCTATTATATATCAACTAGTTTATGATCTCTTGTTTTAATCGAATTCATACATGATATTATTTGTTAAGTTGCTAAGTAGATATTATTATTTGAGCCTTAATGGACGCATGTGTCTTTACCAGCTGGTAGGTTGAATCACAAATATTGAGTCCAGATTAGATTTAGAAAGCTTTGGAGGAAGTTATAGTGATAAAAAAAGCTTTAAACCGCATGAAGCCGACAAAAGTGCTAGGAAAGAAAAAAAAGTGATTTAGAACTCATAAAAAGTGAAAGGTCTTTGGAGAAATTTCTTCTTCAAGAAGAGTCATGAACTTAGTTTGGAAAATGATATGTTCATGATGATAATCATAAGATTCAGCCAGAGGATGTGGAGCTTGAAGAGAATTTAACTTATGAAGAAAGTTCGTTAGCTATTCTTGATAGACAAGTGTTACTATTGAGGTCGAAGAAGGTTGTTCAAGTGAAAGTGTTGTGGCAAAGCTATATGGGAGTCTGAAGCAGACATGCGCAAAAAGTACCCACATTTGTTTGAGATGCCAGGTACACTTTTTAACTCGTTCGAGGACGAACACTTAATAAGTGAAGGAGAATGTAATAACCAAAAATTATATATATATTTATTAACTTAAGAGTTTTAAAATTTATTTAAATAATTAGTGAACCTAATTAATAATTACACATATTAAGTTGGATAATAAAATAACTGAGACAATAAATAATGAAAAATAAATGGGCTGAACTTCATGTATTTTCCTTTTGGCCCATGTATAAATACCTAAGGTATAGGAAAAGGGGTTATTTAGGTCTTACTTATAAATTAAAACAGAACAAGGAATTAGAACAAAGAGAAGCAGAACTCGAAAGCGGCGAAGAAGAAAAGCTGGGAATTAGAATCAGGTAATTTGCATATTATTTAGTTTGTAATGATTATATCAAGCATTGGGAGACAATAATTAATAAGACAATGACTACTTGGATTAAAATGAAAAAAATAAATAATAATAACGAGATACAATGCCATGAATCGGAAGAAATTACTACTCTGCTATGGGATTATTCCTTTAAATTTAGGGATAATGATTACCTAATAATTGGGATGAATGTGGAGATTTACAATTGTATAATTATGGTGATGACTATGTAGATTAAGGAATTAAATTAGATATAGGTTTATGTGTTCAAGGAAAATAATACAATGTACTGGTTCTGTGTTGTTTATATAGTTTTAAAGTTTTGTGGTCGACAATGTAGATTAATGATTACCTAATTATTATACGAATAGTGATAATAAGTACAGAACTAAAGATGAGATATGGAATTGGAAATCTGAACGAAGTCTCCATCACAGTCTTTTGGAAATCTGTTTGTAAAATAATCTGAAACTAATACATGGAATTCGTACTATATTTAAGAAGGAAACTTAGAAGGTATAACATCAATGATTAAAGGTAATGATGTGATAATAATTAGATTAAAATGTTACTCCCTCCGGTTCAAAATAAGTAATTTTTTGGCATTTTTTTTTGTGGTCCAAAATAAGTAATTTTTTCAGATTTCAAGAATGAATGAATTATTTTTTTCCTACATTGTCCTTGGAGTAAATAGTGTTGGAATATGTGTTAGTAGTATTTATGTGAGATAGTAAAGGTTAATTTGGTCAATTCTATTGTTAATTAATGCTAAAAGGTGAATTTCTTAATCTGTGTGAAAACATAAAAAAAAATCACTTATTTTGAACCGGAGGGAGTAGATATTTTTGGCATAAGGCACAACGGCACTGTTTCGGCAATTTGGTTGACATGTAACTGTGTGCTAGTCATTATTAATTAGACCAAGAGTTGACCTTGAGTTTGGCTTGTCCTAAGATTATGATTTTTTTTCCTAGACTAATTAGGGCATGTTGTTCAATATCTTGAATAGCTTGAGGCCGTTGGAGGCCGTTTGATGGGTGTTCTAGACGTTGCAAGGCTGGGGAACTTCTCGTTGGTGAGGTAAGTGAGACTTTAAGCTTTGATACTTGTTTTTCTAAAACCCGTTTTGAAAGTGTGTTTTCTCTGCCTAGTCCATGTGTTGGGACAAGCGTGCGCTTGACAGAGTCGATGGTCTTAGACTAGCCGCAAATATATTATTTTATGAATAAATAAAGAAATATTATTTTATAAGTTGTTCGATAGTATGATACGACTGTGTTTCATGATATTGAGTTTGATGCGGTTGTGCGCCATTATGTTGAGTTTGATACAGCTGTGCGCCATAATGTTGAGTTTAATTACGGTTGTGCGCCATGATGTTGAGTTTGATACGGCTGTGCGCCATGATGTCGAGTTGAATACGGCTGTGCGCCATGATGTTGAGTTTGATTGATATGGCTGTGCGCCATGATGTTGAGTTTGATACGCATGTGTGCCATGATGTTGGGGCATTGTGTATGCCTTTGTACATCACCCGAGCATTGTGTATGCTCTGTTACATATTTGAGGCATCGTGGTGCCGTTGTGGACTCGTAAGTGTATTGGTAAATTTCTTTCACTGCAATTATGATAAGTCCTTAGTGGGTATCCTTGTGGATAATTCTTAATAACTCTGTTGATACACATATATTGAGTTATTGTATAATTATCATATATTCAATATTATTAGTGTTGCAGTGTGTTTGTATTTTCTAACACTTGTTCCAGAGGTATTTAAAGTGACAGGTCGATGATCTTACTGGGTTATATTTACGTATAACTCACTCCTTAACTGCATCTCTATGCAGATACCATTGCGAGAGATAAAGCTAGTGGCCGACGAGTTTGTTCGAGTGGATCCTATTGCTGAGGTGAGCCACCGCATTGTTCGTGGAGGCTTTTGTTTCAGACTTACCTAGTTCGTGTTAGTTATTTCTTTTTTTCTTTGGGGTATGCAAACTCGTCAATAAACCTCATATTACTCTGATAGATGCTCCATGGTCTTAGTGTGAGATTTGGGCTAGAGTTTTGTTAATTAAGTGATTGTTGGGTTTTCTATCAATTGACTAAGGTATTGGCGACAATCGTTTCCTCTTTAATTATTGATAATATTATTAGGTCTGTATTTTTTCTCCCAGTATTTGTGTAAATGGTTAAACATTAAAGAAAAGGGTTAGCCTGGCAGGTGGTCTTAACTGGGTGCCAGTCACGTCTAGGGGGTAGTTTGGGACGTGACATGTAGACAAATATCTTGTACGTAAAAGATTATATGGCCTTGTCGGCCTATGTTCAGTATACGAGTGGATATTTGGTCTAATAGGCCCCATGTCTTATGTATAAGTTGGTATCTCATGTTTTATTCTACTTATCTCACGGCGGTCTTCCGGCTCAGTTATCTACGATAGTATGAATATGCTATGTTGGTACTCAGTTGAGTAAGGTACCGAGTGCCCGTCGCAGCACATCAGTTTGGGTCGTCACAAGCAGAATGTATCCAAGGTCATCATAGGAAAAGATTGTATGTAGTAGATTGTCTAATGCCTGAAACTCAACATCAAACCAAATTGGGCCCTCTACAAACAGAGGTAATTTCTCCACTGGTGATGCTATTGAGCACATACACTTCATTCAACACCTTTATCAAATCATTCCTATGCGCCTCAAAATTTTGTAGCAACGATAGGATAGATATCTGGGCGGGAGTCTTGTTAAGATGATCAACGACAGAGTATTGTCTTGCCTCTACTTTCCTCCAGAGATCATTTGGATCGATTTCAAAGATGGGTTGTTAGGCAGCAACTTCCTTGCTTGTTCCTCTCAAATTTTCGGGTGTATAGATTCTTCCAGTTCTGGTCATCCCTTGTACAGCACCAGACTCTTACATTTCTTCTTTTCCTTTTCTTGTAGCTTCAGCAACATAATCCCAAGGTATGGCATTGGAATTGAAAGGTGGTGTTGAGCTAACGTCACAATGAAGGGTGTGGCTACTTCTACCTCAAATAGAGTAGATGTTGTCGCAGGTGCTATCACTTTTACTTAAAATGAAGCTGATGTGGCTACTTCAACTTTGATAGATGGTTGTATCTGTACCATAATACGAGTGAGTGTGACTGCAGGTTTAGGGTCGTCACCTTCCCAAATAAGCCCAATTGACCCTTCAGGATCCCATTCTTCATCAGTTTTTGTCACATTTACTCCTTCACCCCTATGATCTGGAGGGGATTGGTATGGACATTTGGTACGGCTTCCTTTGCTTGTATGACTTTGGTATTAATCAAGGTTTGAATCTTGTCGTTTAGAGTGCGACATTCATCAATAGTATGCCCCTTCATTTTTGATTGGTAAGCACATGTTTTGTTTTGGTTGACCCATTGGGAGAAATTTTCCATGGCGACAACATGAATTGGGGTGACATATCTAGTGTCCTTTCATCTTTCATATAGCTGGTCGATGGGCTCAGCAATAAGGGTGTATTGTCTGGGCGATTTGTGATCGAAATTGGGTGTGGGTTTTTGATAGTTTTGATGGGTTGGAAGTGATTGGTAATAAGCCGTCTGGGTGTTGTAAGTGTGATAGGCAGCAACGGATTGAGGATATCTGGTAGGTGAAGGTTGGTATGTAGGTAGAGGTGTTTGGTATGTAAGTGGAGATTTTGGAACTTGGGCCACCATTACTTCCTTTACTTCTTTCCACTTTAATATACCCCCAGACTGTAATACTTTACTCGTAGCATGCAATGCATCAAAATTGTTTACCTTCCCATTCTTGATCCCCTCCTCAATCATTTCCTCAAGTTTGATGATGTCGGAGAATTTGTGATTTTTTATGACCATTAACCTTTCAAAGTATTGTGGATCCTGGCCCTTGACGAAGAATTTGTTCATCTGCCTTGCGTCTAGTGCTGGCCTAATCTCTGTAGCTTCTGACCTCCATCGAGTAGCATACTCGCTGAAAGTTTATGTTGGTTTCTTCTTGAGGTTCTGTTAAACATCCGGTGCATTCTTTATATTAAACATGAATCTGTCCATGAAGTTTGATGCCATACTTACCCAATTAACCCACTTCTTCGAATTTTGACTGATATACCAAGATAGGGCCACTCCAGTGAGACTCCTCACGAATAGTTTCATGCGAATTCTTTCATCTTTCCCAACTCCCACGAGCATATCACAGTATTTCCTCAAATGTACCTTCGGGTCGCCCGTTTTGTCAAACATCTGGAACTTAGGAGGTTTGAAACCCTCCGACAATTCTACGTCTGGCTGAAGGCATAGATCCTTATAATTTAAACCCTCAATTCCTTTTCCTCCTCAATAGCCTATATGCGGCTTCTGAGATTTTTGAGCTCCTCTACCATATTGTTAATGAGCAGGTCCTTCTCAGCGGATTGTGGAGTGTGTGAGATTGGCTAAGTAGATTGGGGTAAGGTTTCCATGTATATGGGATTGTTTTTGTGGGTGCAGGGGTTGGAGTGTAGTGGCTGTCACACCTCTTTTTTCGCCTATTACCCCGTGAAGGACATAGTAAAGGAGTTTTTCCATTTCAAGGACAATTGGAACGGGATTTATTATTTTTATTTCATAGTCGCCACTTGGGAGATTAATGGTATCCCAAGTCACAGGTGGAATCCCGAACCGAGGAAATATTGACTCTGTTAACAGTCCGCGAACTAGAAATTCGGATAAGGAATTCTGTTAACCCGGGAGAAGGTGTTAAGCACTCCCGAATTTCGTAGTTTTAGCACGGTCGCTCAACTGTTGTATTTGATTTTATCTGATTTTAATTCACGTTCTACTTTTATGTGCCTTTTTATTAATCAGCCGCTTTTATTTATATTTATTATTTATTTTTAAGAATTGCAATGTCGTGAAAATGCATCTCGAATCACGCCGTACCAGTACGCCCGTGACTTTTAACACATTTCAACTTCGTTGAGATTTGGATTTGGGTCACATAAATGTGCACCCAAGTTTAGGAAGGTAATATTATTAAACACGCGCATAAAGCAACTACGCGTTTGCGCTTTGAGAGGGCCATGAAATTTGCTAAATGGCACGCCTCGAGTTCTAAGGATAAACAAAAAAAATGAGGGCCATGCATTTGTCATTTTATTTGGCACGGCACACCTCGATTCCTATTTTTAGATAAAACTCAAACTAAACTTCAAGGGCCATTAACTATAACTTATTTGACATGGCACACCTCAAATCTACTCAACTAAACGAATTAAAGATATTCACATTTAATGCTAGATCAAAGTTTAATACCACAACTACGTCACGGGAACCATACCCATAGTCATGCTAATTTATTTATTAATACGCCACCCAATTCTTCTCAACTCCAAACAAAGAAGACACCACTGCTTGCTTTTAATTACAGATGTAATTGTCACAATAACCCATATCATTTAGAAACAGCTTAAACCCAAATTACTTCTTAATTAACCAATGCAATGACCTAAGTTAAACAACAATTTTAGCATGCAAATTCAAAATAAATGTGATGTAAGCCTCAACGGCGCACTCAGGGAAACCGAACATCATTTTCTCACATATAAGTGCACAAAACATCAAAATCTACATTAATCAAGAACAAATTAAGAAACAAACCTACAGTAATTAAGACTAAGTTAAGAAACAAACCTATTGAATCTACTAGTGCTTTTAGTTATTCTCCATTACACAGCTTCTGAAGAATTTTTCAGTTGCATAAAATTCCAGCAGCTACAACAGATGGAAAGCGAAGCTACGAATGAAACTCGAATGGCGATCGAACCCGAACAATACTAACAGACCACACCTTGAACGGATCTCGACGGAAATGGGAGCTTAAACGCGAGCAGAAATCTGAACGCAACCTCGACCGGACTTCGACGAATAACCAATAGAAATAGTAGTCGAGACTCAATCGGAAAAATTTGAGACTCGCCGGAAAAGTATTACACAAGCTTTTAAACTCTTCACTATTTTCAACGTGTCGTGTGTCGCGGTTGTTTTCTGCTGGAAATGGCTAGAGATGGAGATGATAAAGATGCAACAGCCACTGATCGTTGGAGCAGAACTGGTGGTCGTTCGGCTGCTGCTGGACGATGGTGACTGCAGCTGGTCGTGGAGGAGGAGAACAACGAAGTAGCGGTGGCTCAGCTGCTATTCGCTGCTACTGGTTTGGGATCATTGGGTTCGCTGCTACTGTGGTCGACTGGTGGTTCTGGCGAGTGAATAAGCAACAACGTTTGGTGGTTTAGGGTGGTCGACTGGAGGTGGTCGTTTCGGACGGGGCTGGTTTCCTAGCTTAACTCTCTAGGGTTTTTTCTTTGTTGTTGCTTGAAGAAGAAGAAGATGAAGTAGCAGTATATTATTTTTTCAAAAAAAAACGTGAGCCCTTTTTTTTGTATTGTGTATTGTGTGTGTATTTATAGTGATGGGGTGGGGAGTAGTTTTGGGGGGGAAATATTTTGGGGAAGGTTTGGGGGGGGGGGGAATATTTTAGGGAAGGTTTTGGGGGAAAAATATTTTAGGCTTTCAAATGTTTGGCCAATTTAAATTTAAGACTAAGCCTTTTCACTTCCCTCTTCTTTTGTTTTTTTTTTTTCTTTCTTTAATTAATTAAAAACCTAAACTATATTCCTAAATTAATTGTAAAATTAAGCTAATTATCTAACTATGTAAAAATATTCATTTTTTGTTATTTTTTGATTAATAACACAATTAGCTCAATGTAATTAATTCCTAAATGCAAATTAAACCTAAGGTGGCATGAAATTAAAATGTGATATTTTTTATGATATTTTTCTATGATTTTTTTTTAAAATGTTAAAAATGTTTGAAATGCAACTAAATAAAGAAAAATACCTAAAAATCAATTAAAATTATTTTTGTCTATTTTTAGGAGTTATTTTCACATAAAACAAAAATCACGTGCTTATAGTGGTGATCATTAGTTGAAATTTGCAGATCTTGGATAGGTTGTGGGGTATTCTGAGGAGTATGGTAAGTTGTTTGTGGGTATTGAGTCGGGAGGTGTTGGTGTTGAGGAAGAGTCAGTACTGGTAGAGGATTAGGATTTTGGGTAGGTGTTGCGCATTGATAGGGTGCGGAAGGATTTTGCGGACGTTGGTTAGGTGTGTTTTGTGGAGGTGCTGGGTTTTTAGGAGGTGCTGTCTTTTGAGCATTTTGTTGGTTAAGATCTGGGAAGTTTAGGGTGAGGGAGAAGTTTTCAAAGTTGCGGACCGTGATAAATGATGAAACGTGCATATTTTTGAGTATATTTGTACATTAATTCATGTGTGTGCCGTGGGAGATTATGTGATTTTCGAAGTGAAATATACTCATTATGTGTTTCTTATGTGTAGAAACAATTTTGAATGATAAATGATCAAAAGATGATAATTCAACACAAAAAGAAGAAATTAAAGGAATGGGAGCTCGTCTATTTTCGTGCATGGCACGAAGTCAGACGCGAAAAAGGAGAAAATTTAAGGCACATAACAGCGAAGCGAAGAAAAGTCACGGAGTGCTTCGCGAAATGGAAGACTCTCAAAAAGCTAGATCCGCGTCAAAGTCCGCATCTAGACGCGAAGGCAAATGCTGATCCGCATCAAAGTCCGCATCTACACATGAAGGCAAACGCGGGTTCCGGCTCTCCCATCCGAAGTTGGATTGAATAATTTCACCCCTCATCAATCCTATGTCATATAAATACATCATAAAACACCACTTTGAGACGAGACATACTTTGGAGCAAAAATACACGCTAGAAACATTGAGGAGCAAGAACAACTCGGAATTCTTCATCTTTTTCCAGTACTTTCAATTAATCAAAACTTATGCAATTGTTTGATTACATCATGAGTGGCTAAAACACCCATTATTATGGGGTTGTGATTTAGCCATGAGTATTGTTTTTTGATATTAATTTAACCTTGATTATAATTGACCAACATATGGCTGTTTCTTCAATTTTGTGTTTAATTACTTAATTGTCTGGCCAGCAGTTAGGTTCTATTTACTATCTATGTTATGCTTGGGAAAGTTGTGCTTATATTAGAGGAGAATTGAAGAGAGCATGATTTTAACCCATAAGGGGAGGGGATTTGTGGTTAGGATAGGAATATACCTAGTCACCGTGCTTAATTAAATATCATGATCTTAGTGTTTTCTTAGTAGATTGATTTCATAGGAATATAGGTGTTAATCTATTGGGAATAGGTGAGTAGTACTTCGGGAGAAGGCTATGAGAGCATTTATCGATTAATTGGCAATCATGAGTGAATTATGTGAAAGGGATAGTTAATTAGAACACAATACGATTGGTGAATTGACCACAACCCTGGAATACTTGTCTCTTCTGAATACACAACAATCAACTTGTTACTTGATAAATTAGTTATTATTTAGAATCGTAGAATAATATAATCATATTATTGGACTTTGATTTTAGCTGGATTGAATAACAATTTTAGTAATTTCGTGAATAATTTACACAAGTCTCTGTGAGTTCGACACTCAATTTATTATTATATTACTTGTCAACCACGTATACTTTTGTGTGCATTTGGGAGCAACAAGTTTTTGGCGCCGTTGTCGGGGACATAGAAATTAACTATTCTACTATATTAGATATTTACTTTTTGCCTATTCAACTTTTTTTATCTTAGTTTAATATTTTATTATCCTTCTTGACATGGCATCTTGGAAAGAGAATTGGTCAAATATTGGTTATTCTTATTATTGTGATCCTTATCCAGATTGTGGAGGACCACACTTGTGGCAAAATTGTGCATCTCAATTTGATGTGTGGAATTTTTGTAATATATGTGGTGGTCAAGATGGCCATTGGGATGGTTGTCCTAATTCTTATTATCCTTCTAAGAGTTCTTATTGTAATATTTATAATAATATTTATGAGTTCTATAGGAGCAAGGAAGTGGAGGATATGGAAAGCATGGATCGTATTATGGACATGACGAGGCAAGTAGTCGAGCAACAAGATGAAACTCAAAAGGCTGCACAAAAAATTAGTGCAACAATCATGAAAATGAAGGCCGAAGTGGAGAAAGTGGCTGAGGAGAGTGAGTTCCCACCAGATGATAATTTAGAAGAAGCAGATACAGTGAGCCAATCTTAGACAGAGTAACAAGATCAACTGATATAATCTCATAACTTTCTATGTGATGGTCTTTCAAATATGACAGAACAACTAATAGAAGGAAGAACTGAGCTCAGGCAGGAGACAGACCAATTTGGCTTAGATATCCATGACATGCACGATCAATTGAATAAAAAGTTTGAGGCGTCTGATGCCCTACAACCAATTGTTGTGGATACTGGTCAACTTATGGAGCGAAAAAAGGAATCCCAACTATTCGACCAAAATATTATTAATGATGCCAAGGTTGACGAAGAGCTCAAAATTGAGTATGTCAAAAATAATGTAATTTTGGAGTGGGAGCACATTGAACCTCATTCTAAACAATTTTCAACATTGTGTTTGGTTGGTGACACGGAAATTGATCCAGTCGAGCATATGAAGGAGTCAATGGATGAGGAACAATGTCAAGGAGACAAACCAACATTCCTCACTTAAAGACCAAGAAGTGTAAGATGCGATACCTATTGCGTGATTCCTTTATTTTCACACCACCGCCCCATAAACATGATAGAAAAATTGATGCAAAATTGGGGGTGCAATTCATATCTTCAAAGTGGAAGGAAAAGTGGTGAAAGTGATAGTGTCGTGCCACGACTATAAATAAGGCGCTTGTTGGGAGGCAACCTAACCTGTATATCTTTTATTTATTGATTATTTTTCTAGTGTCAAGTTTTGTGTTGTTTTTATTTTGCAGAGTAGGGGAAGTCTAAGTACCCAAAGTTGAAGCTGAGGAGCATGTTTGAGCTTAAGTGTGGGGTCATCCCGACCCTTAATATTTAGGATCATGTCTGACCTAGGCCTGAGAGGGTCTCAGTGAGTATTTCTCGCCCTTGTTTTAATATTTCTCTATGATCATGCATCGAGGACTATGCATAATATAAGTGTGGGGTGGGGAAACTAATTTCTGAAGTAAAATTGTATAAACTTATTGTTTTCTTTCTTTTAGAACTCGTAATAGACATCTTCTAGGATAAATAATAAAATAATAAATAATAAATAAATAAATATGAAAAAAATTAGAAAAAGCTTGGGCTTTTCCCAACGATTGATCTTTTGGACAATTTTCTTGAGGGATAAAAGTCCGATATAAAAATACCAATTTATTTTCTTTTATTTTACTTTTTTCCTTTTTCTTAGAATAGTTAGATAGTATTCCTTGGTTTTTCTTTAGGCACCGGTTATTTTTAGCTCGAACCGGGCATTTTAATTTCTTTTTAGGAGTAGTTTAGGAAGAAACTAAGTCATTCTAAGATACTCATTGACATGATTGATGCTGGCACATTAGGCTATGACATACATTCTATTCCCCGTGCATTTGGTTTGAATTGTGAAGCCTAAGTAAAGTAAATAGCCTATTTTGTGATGACTTTTCTCAATTGTCTGACTTGTATATAGCATAGTGCAATATTGCTTAATTTTCTCATGTAATTGTGCTTTCTTGACCTGAGAGTTGAACAAAACCGTCTTGATTGAGTCATGTGCAACGTGTGTGTAATGAATCGTGATTTTCTGTGCTATCTTGTGTAGTCTAGAACTTGCCTTGTGTATTAATTGAAGCAAAATTGTAAGTTGTGCTAATCTAGGAGATGACGTAGGCATTTTCTTTCTTGATCATGAATGTGCTTGTCACATAAAAATAAAATTTTCCATTGCTAGCCCCTTTGAGCCTATAGACCTTTCTTTTGGCACTGACATTACAAGCCATACCCCTATTTTGTTCTTAATTTGATATTTATTGAACATGTACCTCCTAAGACACTTAGTCGCTAAAAGAAGTAAGGTTAGAGATTGGGTAGTAGCTTTTGAGTGAAACCATGGAAGAGCCCATTGATGCACTAAAGTTGAAATTAAAGGTCATTAGTCGATGAACTTTATTGTATGGAGTGTGTGGAGAAAAGAAAAGAAAAATGATAGTTCAAATAATGTAGAAAAATAAACACCTCCCATTCTTGTTGATTTGTGCTAGTAAAAAATAGAGGAGTGCTTAATTGCAAAGAAGGCTATGTTGTATATGGCAAGTTTGGTTGAGAAGAATATGTGCTTGAATGTTTAATATGGTGTATTAAAGTGCTTAGGAAAGTTATCCACTATTCATAATTATATCCTACCCGTTCCTTAGCCTACATTACAACCTAAAAGTCATAATTGATCCTAGATTTGGATAGATTAAATCAGTGGAGATATACACTACGGGCAAGCTTATGGTACGACCACAGGATGCATATGAATTCTTTGTGAAATAGAGTGAATTTTGTTCAATTGTGTAATGTCCTTCAATTATATTCAAAATCATATTTGAATGTATAGACAAATTTATACTCATTCTTTAGTTTGTTGGTGAGGGCACATGATCTCATAAATGATTGGTAATGCTGTAAACTTTCTTGTTGGGTAAGTGCATGAATTGAGGGTGCTTAGTGGTTGCAAGTCGATTGTTGAGGTTGGGCGGTGACGAATAAGATGTTGGAATTTATTGAATTGAAATATTCTACTTGGATATGCTTAAACGGGAAGAATGTGAAATTTTGTGTGTTCATGCTTGTGTGCCGATATTGATTGTAGGCAAGGGTATAGTGTGTGGTTAAAAGTTATGGTGTTTCTCTATGATTGAACTTTTTTCGTAGTTGGGGGTTCATTAGATTGTCCAATTGCTCGAGGACGACCAAGAGTCTAAGTGTGGATGTTGATAAATGATAAAAAGCGCATATTTTTTAGTATATTTGTATATTAATTCCCGTGTGTGTCGGGGGAGATTACCTGATTTTGGAAGTGAAATATACTCATTATGTGTTTCTTATGTGTAGGAACGAGTTTGGATGATAAATTATCAAAATATGACAATTCGACACAAAAAGAAGAAATTAAAGGAGTGGGAGCTCGTCCATTCTCGTGCGTGGCACGAAGTCGGACGCGAAAAAGGACAAAATTTAAGGCACAAAATAGCGAAGCGAAGCAAAGGCACGGAGAGCTTTGCAAAATGGAAGAATCTCAAAACCTGGATCCGCGTCAAAGTCCGCTTCTAGACGCGAAGGCAACTGCGGATCCGCATCAAAGTCCGCATCTAGACATGAAGGCAGACGCAGATACCAGCTCTCCCATCCGAAGTTGGATTAAAGAATTCCACCCCTCATCAACACTAGGTCATATAAATATATCCTAAAATACCACTTTGAGAGGAGACGCACTTTGGAGCAAAAATACACGCCGGAAACATTGAGGAGCAAGAATAACTCAGAATTCTAAATCTTTTCCAGTACTTTCAATTAATCAAAACTTATGCAATTGTTTGATTACATCATGAGTGGCTAAAACTCCCATTGTTCTGGGGTTGTGATTTAGACATGAGTATTGTTGTTTTATATTAACTTAACCTTGATTATAATTCAACAACATATGGTTATTTCTTCAATTATGTGTTTAATTGCTTAATTGTCTGGCCAACAGTTAGGTTCTATTTACTATCTACGTTATGCTTAGGAAAGCCGTATTTAGATTATAGGAGAATTGAAGAGAGCATGATCTTAACCCTTAGGGGGAGTATATTTGTGGTTAGGATAGGAATATACCTAATCACCGTGGTTAGTTAAATATCATGGTCTTAATGCATTCTTAATAGATTGATTTCATAGGAATATAGGTGTTAATCTATTGAAAATAGGCGAGTAGTACTTCAGGAGAAGGCTATGAGAGCATTTATCGATTAATTATCAATCATGAGTGAATTATATGGGGGGGGGGGAGTTAATTAGAAAACAATATGATTGGTGAATCGATCACAACCCTGGAATACTTGTCTCTATTGAATGCACAACAATAAACTTGTTACTTGATAAATTAGTTATTATTTAGAATCGTAGAATAATATAATCATATTATTGGACTTTTATTTTAGCTGGACTGAATAATAATTTTAGTAATTCCGTGAGTAGTTTACACAATTCTCTATGGGTTCGACACTCAACTTATCATTATATTACTTGTCGACCACGTATACTTGCATGTACGTTTGGGAGCAACAGACCTGCTGAAGTTCCCCTTGCAATTATAATATATTCTGTTCCTACTATAGGACCAAATCATTTTGGGCAAGAGTACTCTGGCCATCGGAGGTTTCAACATTTTCTACGTGCGCAACATTTTCTTTCCGGATACCAGTCATATCATCCATCTTAGCTTTTCCCTTGCCTTTTGGATTACATAGAGAAAGAGGATGTGGAGGGCCTCTAGATCTAGTGTGATACGCTCACGATGCAAGTTTGTACGAACCAACCTTAGGGGATAGGAATAATCAAAATAAAAATAAATGCAAAAAGGTAAATATGTCAGTAGGGATTCTAAAAAGTATTTGCAGTAATTAAACACTTTTTACTTGAATGTAAATTCGCGTCCTAATTTAGGAAACCTCATTGTACCCGAGGTAATCCTAGCGACAAGTATATTTGGAGAGATTTAATGCTGATACGTGCTTCATTTCATTAATGTAATAAGTAAGATGAACCTAAAAACAACAATAAATAAATGAGTTACTAATGGCATCTACCTTATTACATTCGAATTCCAAAATGACT